>VNJS01002629.1:0-147941 GCA_008042575.1 Drosophila watanabei | reverse complement strand
CCCCCCCCCCATCCCGTTTTTGTTGTCGCTTTTGTTGCAGGAAGTGCTCATCTTCATTTACTTTGTTGTCGCTGCCTCGTCTCTTGACGTTTTTCGGTTTTGCGGATGACACTGTGTGTTCGGTTTGTGTTCTGTTCGGTGAAGTTCTGGCATGTACTGCAAAAAAAATAATTGGGTTTAAATATGTTGCATAATATTCAGCCTTAGTTAATAATATTTATTTGTATTTGTATTTGTTTTGTTTATTATTTTTTGTAAGTTTTTATAGGTTTTAATTGGAAAAAACTGTTCCCGGAGACTCTATTTAAAACAAAGTTAAAAGAAAATCACCAAGCTTTCCATCTTTCTCTTACACGCTTTGCCCGTAATGCACAAGCAATGACGAGAAAGAGAGAGAGTTTCCTTAAAAGCACTTGAGAGAACTTTATTGTTTGCACTCTTCTTTTAAGTTTATTTAAAGCAAACACTATAAAAATACAATGAAAAAAAAACCGCTGTTCTGCTCCTTCTTGTTCTCTCTCTTCCTTTCTTTCGCTCTCTCTCTCTCTCTCTTCCTTTTTTCGTCCACGTTTTGCCTGTAATCTGCAAGCAGTGACGAACAAGAGAGTTTCCTTTTAAGGAAGAGAGAGAGAAGAGAATAGAGCTTTGCATTTTTAATCTCTTCTTGAAAGTCTCCTTCCGTAAGGTCTTGAAAACGGAAACGCATGATTATAAAGTTTAATAATTAATTAAAAAATGCTTATAATTCTCAAGTTGTTCAAGCTTATCGGGTTTTGAAGGCAGCCTTGAAAACTATTTAATTTCTTACAAAAATTAACTTCTTAGCACAATTACATATATTTTTGTTGCAGTGCACAGATTCGGTTTGAGATTATTGCCAATTTACAAGCCGCCTGTCTCGCTTGCTCACTACCTGCACCCGTCTCGCTCTGGCCTTAGGCACTCTGCTAATTAAATATCTATGAATGGCGGTCTTGGCATACTTGTGTGTGTCGCGTATCTGCAATGGCTCTGGCTCTGTATCTGTATCTCTCGCTCTCTTGCTCGTCTCGTTTGTATTTTAATTTAGCATCTTTGAAATTGCCACAGGAAATTGCTTTAATTTCCATTGAGTGTTTCTTGTTGCCGAAAAACCGAATTGCCCCTGTTTTCCGTCTGTTTCTCATTCTGCGGTTAAGAGCAAGATTATCCCAACCGCGCACACACACACTCGGATCGAACTTTTGCGTGAAACTTTCCTCCACGTATATATCTTAAATGCTTTTCATTAATTTATATCGCGAAAACCCACAACAAACAACCCGCAGTACACGAAGATAACTGGATTTTTGCGTGCAGTTTCCGGTGAAGACACATCAATCAATGCGATTAGACGAGAGAGTGAAAGTGAAACTAGGACGCGACGCATTAAAATCCAATGGCCAATTCTAGGTTCTTTCTGGTTTACACCCTCCTCCTCCTTCCCCCTCTTTCCACCCACTCGAGAAATCAAAGAAGAGCCAAAACACTTGAGCTCATTTCCCAGGCGCTGCCTGCCTTTCCCTTTGATCTTTCTTAAGAAAACCGAGAGAGAAGCCCCAAAGGGAAAACCATGGGTGGGGGGAGGGCCAAATAAAACACATCGATTGATTGGTCAGCTTTTTGTAAAGTGTGTGTGCGAGTGTGTGTGTGTGTGTGTGTAGATTGCTGCTGGGCGGAGCAATTGAAGTGCGAAACCCGAAAGAAAGGCGGCCAAATGGAGCGAAAATGCAAAGGCAAACCCCAAACCAAATGCCAAAAGTTTTCACTGAATTTTCTCGAGGTTTATGCGGTGGCAAAGTGATTTTTATTAACTTTAGGGGAGGAGATGTAAAGAACAACTTTATTTTATGAATAATTGTGGCTTGAGTTGAGCAAAGGTGAATTTTTAAATATTTTAAATATTTTTCACACCTTAATAATTAATTATAAAATGATTTTTTATATTTCTAATAAATTAAGAAGTAAATTAGGCTTCGAAAAGATAAAGAATTTATTAATTTTATGCATAATTATGGCTTAAGAAATGAATGAAATAATGAATTAATATTTTAAAGATTTTTCAAACCTCAAATCCTCATTAAAAAATGATTTTCTATATTTTTTAAAGGAATTTTCTTATATTTCTTTTATGTTTAGAAGTAATTAAGGCTCAATTGCTATAATATCTGCTTCCTTTTAATTTCTTAAAAGGTTTTCTTTGGCTTAAAGCCTAAGATTTCATTTACTTCCTTCAGATTTTCCTTGACCAACGCATAAACTGCTTCATTTTTGGTCATTTTGCTATTTTTATTTAATTTCTTTTGCCAAAAGATACAACAAAAGCAGAGAGAGAAGGCTCCAGATACAAGTGTACTCTGGCACAGATACATTTTTAGGGGCGAAGCGTGAATTGCTCCCCGGGGAATTGGCGTTCCATTGGATACACTTCGATTTGGTAGATTTGACAATGCGCAAAGTGTGCTCTCTGTGTGTATCTGTATCTGTATCTACAGCTCGCAGATGCCAGGCATTTCATTTCATTTCATTTCATTTGAATTTAGTGGCCATAGTCGGCTGACTAATGATGAAAGTGTGACCCAACTTTTGGGGCCATTTGCAGGATGCCAACGTCGTCGCAATTTATTACAAATAATATATCATCCCATACCATTTCGGTTTGGATTTTGTATTTGGGTTCGCTCTCACTCTAGCTCCTCCTTTGGATCTGTCCAAAAGTTTGAGTTCGCTTTCAGTTTGGCATATTTGTCAGTGTGGCATTACTAATTGGTGATTACGAGCGGAAGTCGACAATATATTTGATGCTCTTATTTCTATTTTGTAAAACATTCTCGTTTTCTTCTCCTTCTTTTGGCTCGTAAAAAAATAAGCAGCACGAGCACGGAAATTCAAGTGGCTAAATTTAAAATCGAATGCTGCTGTTGGGTTAAGCTGTATCTATATCTGTATATCTGTAGCTGCTGCTTTTCATCAATGGACTTGGAATATCTGGCCGCGTGCCAATTATTGTTGCAAGTCGTCGTCTCTCCACCAAGTTGTCAAGAAGTTGTGAGTTCTTTGGGCCAACTGCTGCTCATTTGCATGTGTGTCGGGAAAAAATGTTCATTCATTGCAAAAAACATGCCAAAATAAATGGCAAATGGGGAAAATTGATGGGGGAAAATGGAAAGTGGAGGAGGAGTGGAAAAACTTGGGGCATTGCCCGCCTAATTACAGACTGCATCCAAAGATGCCAATCAACACTTTAGCTGCACCTGCTTTACTCTGAAAAGTAGCCAATATTTAGCAGATGTTTCTCGGGATAATATCTTTTCATGAATCTATCTTTAACATCAGGGTTTTTATTAATAGATTTTAAGTGAACAAAAATATATATTTCGAGTTTAAATTAAATCTTTAATAGGACTTTCTGGTATGTCAACTTCCCAAAAACCTTAATTACCTTAAGAAATAAATTTGTTTTGAGTATTTCTAGCTACATTCAACATTTTTCCAAGACAAACCTATAATATTTACAACATTTTCCTTGTAGTTTATGGACTGCATTTTCCACTCACATTTCTCTCCTTCTCTCTCTGTTTTTGTTGACTTTTAATAGTCGGAAAAAAGAGGAAACTAAAACTGAAACTGAGAAACTGAGACTGAGAATGGGAATGAAAATGCTGTGTTGTTGTTGGCCTGTGTCTGTGATAATTATTATGGCGCTCTTGACGCCTTTATTGAGTGTAAAACGTTTCGCAGGCGGTCGCCGCGGATGGATATACATGCAGATGCAGATACAGATACATTTCAGAGCTCTCTCATTTCGTATGCAAAACGATCGACGGCGATAAGCCGATCAAGATTGAAATCTTTAAGCCAGTTACAAGGTTTTTTCTTTTTGTTTTTTGGAGTTGGTAATATCTTCTTAACGATCCGTGTGTGTGGCCTGGAAAATGTCTCGGGCTTTGGCTCTTTAGCTTGTTAAAAATGCAACATCGTTGCCGGTTTACTGAAGCGAAACTTTCCTTTGGATTTTAACCCCCATCGGACGACACCCCAGACATCGACATCGACAAACCATTCCAATTTCTGTGACCGCTCAAGCGACAAATAAATGTTATAGTCTTCTTTTTTTTTAAACTAAATTGTAGAGTTGCACACGGGAGGAAAATAAGGGAGAATCTAAAAGATATTTTATTACAGAAATATTTACAAATAAAGTAAAAGAGGAAAGTTTTATTAGATTTTTAGGGAATAATATAACAAAATTGTGAGATATCAAGTTTATGATGCTTGAAAATATATATTTATTATTATTTTAATATTTTTATATTATTAAATTAATGGAAAAATAAATAAGAAAGTGATTATTCTTTTGTTTTCAATTTTAAATACATTTTTACTTTATTTTTGACCTACGAAACTACTCAAAATTCCTCTCTTTCGTTGGGTTACCTTCCATGATCTCACAAATTTTTTCCAGTGCAGTCTGCTCTGTGTGGGTGGGGCCAACATCAAGGGGCAGGGGTGGGAGCACACTGAAAGTAGACAAGAAGTGTAGAAAAAAAAAGGGTTTGGGTCTGGGTTTTGGGATCATCATCATCTTGCCTTTTGGGTGTCTCCGTTTCGTTCGTGTGGGCAGATCGCCAGATGGATCATGGATTCCGTATCCCAAACTCTTTTCTTAACAAGCTGTCACTCAGTCAGTCAGTCAGTCAGCAAGAAGAGTGGGACTTGGAGCTGGAGCTGGAGTGTCAGTCGAAGAGGAAGTGGAAATTAGCTCGAAATCGATGGGAATCATTGATAGATGCGATGAGTTACACAATCAACTGCCAAGTCTTGCAGGGAACTTTGTTTTTCAAGAGCTGCAAATGGTGGGAATGGAAATTGTACATCAAAATCAGTCAATCAAGGTGTTTAGGAAGACTTTAAATTTATAATTTCATGTAATAAAATAATTAAAAATATTTCCCTTTAATTATTTCAAATACTTTAAAGAAAAGACTCAAATGTTTAATATAATAAAGCCACTTGAAAGATGGACCTCACATTATCTCCCTGATTGACTTCGCCTTTTGGGCTTTTTTGGTTTTTGGTTTCTGGTTTCGTTTTCGGTTTTGGAGTTTAAGGATTTTTGGTTTTGCGGTCTCCATTATCAGCTCATGACTGCATGTAGATTTTCCGCCCCGGGAAAACTTTTCCAGCTTAGCACACAAACACACAGAGCTCATCAGAGAGATGTCTAGAAGTTTTTCCAGTCCTCGCTGATAAGGAGCTCCCTCTCAATGAGATTAAAATCTTTGAAGACATTTTATAAACATGAAAAATGTGCGTCAACTAAACTAAAAATAACAGGAGCCTCCCCCGGAACGTTAACGTTAACTGAAAAGACAAAAGAAGCCAAAACTTTTTAAGGCGGGGAGATTCTTATTCTTATTCTTTTCCAAAAAAGGCGGGCAAATTCCTGGGCAGGAGGAGGAGGGAGGGTTTTACAAAGGTTAGTGCCCTGCTTCCTTTCTTCTGAGGAAAATGTTAATATTTATTGAAAGCATAAAATAGAAGCGCGACACAAACAAAGTTTGGAGCGCCGCGTCTCTCCTTTAAACTTTCCTTTATTTTCCTTTATTCTCTGCTCGGCAGTATCCATTACTGGAAGGATATTAAGGGTATATATGATGTATAATAACTCGAAAAATATTTTATTTATATTTATTTAGATATTTTTAGGAATATAACTAGAAGTTATTATTTTTCTTACGGCTCCTGTCCTAGATTTAGGTTTTAATTTATTATATTTATTGTTTTTCATATTAAATAAATCTTAAAAATATACATTTAAATCAACAGAAGCTTATATTTAGGTTTAATCTACATAAACCCGGTATTTCATAGTCTGTCCTTTGTGTCTCATTATTTATGTTATTTATTTTTGTTCTTTTATTACAACAACATTAATAACAAAGGCAAAAAAGTAAAGTGCACACACATAAGCTTGCATAGACATCATAAAAAAGTTAAGCTCAAGATACAAAGATACACACACTCGCACACACACACACAACAAAAGAGCAATTTGTTATTTAATGAAACTGAAAATGAAATAAACTCGCAGGCAAAAAGCCAGCGCAGACGAAAAAAGCAAAAATGTATCTGTAAGATGAAAGCATTAACGCACAGAATGCTAATATCTTATGCACACACACACACACACAGCATACAGAGATATGTGTGTGTACATATATAAAGATACAGATATATGGGGCGCTTCTGGGGAATTACAACGGCCTATGAACTGAAACCGAAACTGAACTCACTCAAAGCCAAGGCGAAGCTGGAGCTGGAATAGGAAACGGGGGGAAAAAAGCAACAGAACTGAATCTGTCGTGTCTTTGATTACTATCAGGGTGCACTGGGAGAAAATGTGTGCCATTAAAGCCTCAAAAAAATATATTTAAATTTAATTAATACAAAAATAAATCAAGAAAATAAAAGTAGTAAGAAATATCTTAACAAAATGAGTTGATTTCTTCAAGGAGTTGCTCTAGATTTTCTCCCAGTGCCGCTCATAAACCCCACACACACACACATACACAGAGGCACTCACACATGGTCACCCATTTGTATCTTTGTATCTGCATCTCGCACATTAACAGAGAAGAGGAAAAAAAAAGATACAAAGAGAAAGAGGGAATAAAGTTAAGCTAACAAAGCGAAGCGCCGAAACTCAAGAGAAGGTGGACAAGGCAGGGAGGGGGAAAAGCCAGAGGGGGGGGTGGGAGAAGGAGGAAGGCTAGGAAAATGTATTTTGGGGATAAGTGAAAAATGTTGTAGGGCAATTTCGCTTGTTTATGGAATTGAGACAGAAAAGCAGCAAAAAATACGAAAAAGGTTTAATTAATATAAAATATTAATAAATAATATTTATATAATTAAGTTAAATTCCAAACAAGTTTTGATTATTTTTTTTAAGATTTTTAAAACAAGTTAAATGTAAATTCTTCAAGTTTAAGGTTTTTTTATTTTATTTAGCATTTTCTGCACTCGTAAAAAATCTGTAAAATCTCTAGACTCTTCCTAAAATTAGCAAACACATTTTCTTTGCAAGATCATTAAATCTCAAGCCGAGTTCTTTGCTCTTTTTGCAATCGTAAAAGTCTGGAAAAAAGACAGTCAATCAGCAGATGTGCAATATCTGTTGCTTCTTTCCAGTTCCAGTGCCCCTTCTCTGTAATTATGTAGGTGTGAACACTCGCCCTGTGACATGATCATCAGAGAAGGGAAAGAAAAAAAAGAAAAGGAGCAGAACCGACCCATAAATTTAAAAGCAATAAAACTTTCAAGACAAATAAATGCGGCTTCCCTGCTGCAACCAACATAAATCTCGAGGCACGCAAAATATTTAAACAAAAGGGGAGACGCACGCGTGCGTGCGGTTTCCCGATCTACTCTCCATATAGTATATAGTATCTGTATCTGTATCTGGCCAGACCTTGAAATGCACACACAAGATACACACACACACTTATGACAGGGGCGTTAATTTATGTGAGACTGCAGTTTGGATCAACACAAAATGAGAAGAAAATAAATAAAGGCTGGGGATATGCAGGGGAGAGGGGGTATAAAGAGGGGGGCATACGTAAAGGGGAGCCTTACGTCGAGGGGTATATCTTTCTTGCTCAACTTTCTGGGCGATCATGTGCGTCATTGCCATTGAGGATCGTTGATCTGATTGCGTGCCGCATCTGGAATCTTTTGGTCTTTAAATATATATATATATATATGTATATATATCAGCGCCAGATTCGATACTATAGTGTGGGGGAAATTTATGGGGTCAGTTTTAAATATTAATGCCAGATTTGTCCAAGTCTCTGTGGATTTAGTAAGCTAAATTTATAAGAAAAGGATAAATATTTAAAGCAAACTTATAGAAAACTCCTTTAATTACAAATTAATTTTTATTTAAAGCTAAAATTACCAGGATTTATAGTTGCATTTATTTTCTATATTTATTTACAAGAATTCTTGATTGTTTAAAATATTTCCTAGAGTATTTACTCATATTATAGACAACTTTGTAAATCATTTATAGACTGTTCCAATTTCCTTTATTTTTCCTCCCCAAAAAAATCCCAAAATAAAAATCCAAAATTTATAAACAAACTCTGACACAGAAACAAATATATTTCAATATCCATCAAATTAATCCCCAAAAGATCATCCCAGCAAAAGCATTCACAAAACAAGCCATCAAGTGTATGGCTTTTCACCGCCTGAACTTTGATCACTTCAAGTGATCTTTCTTTCAGTTCAAGAACCAAAAAATAGAGGGGGAAAAACCAGAAAACCCCCCGAGAAAACCCCCGAAAAAAGCGATCAAGCAGATTGCTCCCAATTCCATAAACGAAACGATCGTGACAAGAGCTTTCGCTGACGCTCTCCCATGATTATTTTGAGTGATCTTCTTCTTGGAAGAAGATACTCTCGAGAAACTCTTTCGGATTTCCCAGGAGAGGGGGGAAAATCGTGGAGCAGCTGCTGCAGCCTGATGCTTCACATGAACTCCGGGTGACACTCTCTCGCCACCAATGGCTTTTGGCCAATTAGCTTTGGCCTCAAAAAAAATAGGAAAAATATCAAATCAAATCGAATGGAATCGAATCCCCCTTTTTGTGGCACCTACCACGGACGCACGCCCCCTCTTGTTCCTTAGTTTTTCCCACTTTAAGATTTTTTTTGTTCACTAAAAATTGCACAGAGAGAAATAAAGGTATTAGTAGTAATATATTTTCACAATTACCAATATTATCATAATTATTTTTATATAAAAATATGAAATATGATTTTTATATATTTATCATAATTATTTTTATATAAAAATATGAAATATGATTATAATATAAATATAATTATTTTATATAAAAATATGAAATATGATTTTTATATAAAAACAATTATGATAATTATGAAAATATGAAAAATAATTTTTTTATAAAAATAATTATGATTTGGTTTATTTTTCGTGCACTTTAATTTGTATTCTTTTATGAATTTTATTAGCTTTAAGATGAAATTATTATATGATCATCAGTATTCATTTTACAGACTATTTTCCTCAACATTTCTTTTATTTTTTAAATTCTTAACAATTTAACTAATTGTTAACCAACTTATTCCCATTTTATTACCACCTCAAACCCTCATTTTTTAACTACCAAAGTTGGCAACTCTTCTGGTTTAATAACACTTAAAATCTTAAGCTTAAAATTCTTAATTTATTTCGCAGTGTGCCTTAATTATTCGAGGCGTGTGTTTTTGGTTGTGTTTATCTAAGCAAACATAAAACAGAAAATGAAAAACCAAATAAACGCTAATTGGAAAAGCATATTTTATATGGACTCGGAGCTGTTCCTGTTCAGCTGCCCCCTCCTGTGGCACGCACTCTTCTTCAGCTTCTTCCCACTCGTAAAAACTGGAAACATTTTTGGGAGAAACGAGAAAAATGTGCCGAGGAGGCAGGCAGGCGACCATAAAAATGTTGTTGGGCAACCCTTTGGCTCTTGGTTTGGTTTTTGGTTTTGTCTACAAAAAAAACACCAAGTGTTGAAGGGGGGAAAGGGGCAGGGGGAACGCCACACCATGCCACGCCATGCCACTCCACAGGGAGTGGGAATTGGTTGTCAAATGAAATGCCGTGTTGGCCATCATGATTATTTCTGACATTTGTGGCAAATGTTTGAACCGAAAACTTTTTCCCCCACTCTGCCGCGGATGTTCCCCGACCCCCCTCCCCCTTCGACTATTTATAAATAATCAAAATTGTTGACATCGAATCTCGGGCGGCAAGGGGAATGAATATTTTGGCTTAGACGCCATTTAATTGTTTTATGCTCCCAGAAATAAAATCAATTTTAATTACATTTAGTCGCTGACATTTTGATGGGGCAAAAGCAGGGGGAAAAAGGGGTAGAAAAGGGGTTCCGGGGGTGAGGCCAAGGCTCTTTTTCTGGTTTTCCAAAAGGAAACCAGTTCTGCCCAATCCCCAGCTCAATCCTCGCTGCTCAATGGTCCGATTCCCAGTTTGAAGTTGAAGTCCCAGTTCCAGGCTCTGCTTTTTGCTTTTTTCTTATTTATTCTCCTCTCTCTCTCTGTACTCTTATTTTTTCTTCCTTTTTTTTTTTTTTTAAAGCTGCATCCTAACGCAAACCTGGAAACTTGTCGCTGGTTTTTTTTTTTTGTATTTTTCTCGGCGAGCAACTTGCTTGTGAACTCGTTTGGTAGCATTTTGGGTGGGCGAGAAAGGGGCAGGGATTTGTTGTGTCTTTTCTTCTCTTGATTTTTTTTATTTTTTCCTTTTTTGTTTGGGGTGCCAAGGGGGAGGGGCTTGCGGAGGCGGAGGGGCGTCAACATGATTTGCACTACAAAACTAAAAAAAAAAAAGGAAGAAAGAAAGACAATTTTTAAGGAGCAGTCGCACTCCTTTCCAAGTGCACTTTAAGGATAATGTTAATGTCTACTAATATATATTTTTTAAATAATTAAAGTGAGCGACTTAAGAGATTTGTTATAATTAATATAAATAGTTAAAGTGAGCAAGTTTTGGAATTTCTAATAATTAATATAAATATAAAAAGTGAGCAAGTTTTGGGATTTTTAATAATTTATATAAATAATTACAAGTATTAACTTTTTTTTCTTATTAATTTTTAGACATTTTAAAGGCTTGTTCACTGTATTTATTTAATTTATAGAACTACATTTTTTATTGAAATATATTCCCTAAAGTTTCAATAAATTTATGAATATATTTAATGCTCTAAAATTTATTTTATTCTTAGTAAGTTATTACTCTTGGAATTCCCAGTTAATTCAAGTTAATTTTCAAACTTTTTCCTACTAAAAAAAATATAAATAATTACAAGTATTTAGGTTTCTTCTTATTAATTTTTAGACCTTTTTAAAGGCTTGTTTTTTCTATTTATTTATTTTATATAACTACATTTTTTACTGATATATATTTTAAGTAAGACATTCCTAAAGTTTCAATAAATTTACATAAATATTTCAAGCTCTAAAATTTCCTTGATTTTTAGTTAATTATTACTCTGGGAATTTCAAGTTAATTCAAGTTCATTTTCAACTTCTTTCTACTAATAATTACTTCTAAATTTATTGAATTAATTTGTTTGTTTGTTTGTTTTTTTGAATTAAGTTCTTATAAAGCTCCAATCTTTGGCTTGGTGTAAAGCCTTCATTTCCCGCTATTAATATATTTTAAAATATTAATGAAATATATTTTCGTGCAGTGCACTTTAGCCTGCTGCCTGCGTTGCTGCCTCTTTTTCGCGCTGCATTTTTCGCGTAGGCCGCCCGACGAGAGTGCAGCGAACTTGGTAGCCGGAGCGGAGATTAATGCGCCGCACAGACAAAACTCGGCTGGAATATTTTCTGGGCTCCGAACGAACGAACTAACTCGTTGTTGTTCCCCCGTTCGTGCCTGTGGCCAGTAAATTTTGAGCTGCTTTTGCCTTTTGCTTCTGGCCTGGGCCAACAAGTAGATTTCGTATCTGCGAGATGCGTTTCGGGCCAAGCAGCAGCAGTACTAGATATTTGGCAGCAGCAGATTTCCAAGAACTAGAGAGAGGGAGAGCTAGCTCAGTGGGATCAATCATAGGAATGTCAGGGATTTTCCACCGAACATGTATGAAAATTCTCAGTATCTGCTAGATGGATTTTAAGGGGAAGATAAGAGGCTCTAAAAGCTGTGAGATAATTTTAAGGAGGCTTAAATTAATAAGGATGATCTCTTATTGAAAGAAGAGATAAGAGATGAATCATTAAAACCCTTAAAAACATTCCAATAATGTATTAAATATTCATGAAAATTTCCACAACGAAAGATACAAAAACTAAGATACTCAAAAAATGCTATAAAATTCCTTCAACTCTTTCTTCTCCCTTTTAACACTTGTCATAATTTGTTCATATATCATTCCAACAGCAATTATGCGATTACATAGCTTTTTTTTGGCCTCTCTTTTGTTGTTGTTGAATTGTTGTATCTTTTGGGCTGCGTGTTGTTGAAATATTTGAACAACAGCCGCTCGCTTTTTGCTTTGCTTTTAATGAACGTGAAATTATATTTCATTAGCCGGCGCTGTGAGAAGATTTAATAACAAAAAAAACACAATTTAATAAAAAAAGGGGAGAAAAAAAACAGAAACAAAAACGAAATGTATCTATTGAATGTATTTCGCTTCACTGGCGCGGAATGTGCTAGTTCATTGCGTTGTGTGTTAATTAATAAACGCCTCGAAAAATCCAGGCAGTTGTTCGATGTTTGATTAATGGCAATTCACAGGCCTTTGTATCTCACAGATACAGCAAGGAATTGACCATTTTTGCGGTTGAAACACGATGTATGTGCAAGTGTAAACATTACACTGGGAGAAGATTTAGATTTCATCTCTTTCCATTACTGATTTACCTTTAGAAATATTATTTGATTGATATTTCTCTCTCTGTGCATTTGTATTTTCCGCATCTGTATCTCTGTCTCTCTGCATGGCTGCATTCTGCATCTCTGCGGTTCATTTGAGGTGTCTCTGTGTCTGGCTGTGTGGAAGGCCCAAAGCCCTTTTGGTATTACTTCTTTGTTGGCCAAGCACAACACCTAGCTGCTGTGGATCTCCCTCTCTCTCTTTTGATTGATTTCGATTCACTTCGAGTTATTCAATTTTTGTGCCATATCATAAATTTAATTTGAGATGAAAATCCCAAAGATATGCCGCATTATCCGGATGCTGGGGCTCGTGCTGCTGCTGCTGTAGTAGTATCCCACAGATACGTTTCTCGTTTTTCGATCTCCTCCACAATAACGGATTACATTCGAAATTGTTTGGCGCCCGTCCCAACTTGAGTTGCTGCCTCCAACTCCGAGTGTTTTTCCAATATTACACGATGACTTTGAATATTTTTCCCTATGAGTGTGTGAGTGTCTGTGGTGAACATCATGGGTGGGATTTTGTGATTAGAGCGATACACACACACCACACACACTCCGTCCAGCAGTCCAATCGGATAAAGAGGGCGGCAAGTGTAACAAATATGTTCAGTCGGACATGAGACTACAAACTGGCAGGAGGATTGAGGCCAGGGGGAGGGAGAGATACCAAAATGGAATCCACACTTATTCTGATTGTTTGCCGAGCTCCCTACTCTCCCTCCTCTCCCTCCTTGCCCCTCCGTGGCTGCTGCAGAAAACCAGTTTTCAGTTTGGTTATTTGAACGCATCCACCACGGGCCAAGAATGATTTTTGGTTTGGTTTGGCAATTTCCAAAAGGGGGAGAAATCGATAAATATATATTTTTCGGAGGCAAGTCTCGATTGGTAGGATCAGAGCCGATTAGGGAGATGCAAAAACGTTTGCAACTGCTGCGAAAAATAATTAACATTTTGCCAGGCGCTTGTTTGTTTGTTTGTTGCCACAATCAATCCCGGAAATGAGTGGAAATTAAGGGGAATTTTCGGGGAAGCTTCTTGGGTATTTTTTTGGTGGTTTCTTTAATATATTTCTTGGAAATTTTCTTTAAAATGAAATATACTTTGTGGGTTTTAGGGAAAAATGAAGGAAGATATTTATAAAAATTATATTAAAGTTCTTTTCGAGATTGAAATTATATTTAAATATTTTTTGAATGTTTTTAAAAGCATCTGAAAGTAAGGCTAACATTGCTAATTTAAATACAACTGCTTTAAGCTATTTAAAAACTAAAATATATCATAAAAATTAAACCCAATAAACTCCATATAAAAATCCTATAAAATAACAAAATAAAACCACGAAAAAATCACCAATTTCAAGGCGTAACGAAAAGGTCACCAGGTTGTTGTTGTTGTCCTTCAAGACAACATCTAAATATATTTAAATTCTATTCCCAATTCAGATCTGCTGCCAACATGAAGACTATATGAGAAACACAAGAGAAAATCAACACACAAAGAGAAAATCCAATTAAAACGAAAGGATAAAGGAGCAGGAATTAACGAGGGGAAATCCGGTTGCTAAGGATTTCGACCCATTTCGGATTTTTATTCTCATTCGATCGAAGCTATATTCCTTTTTTTTTTTTGTTTTTTGTGTTTTTTTTTTTTTCTGGGGTGGCACCATGCCTCCTAGGCCCCTCGGGCCCCCCCTGCCCCTGTCCATGTCTCGTACGGGGTGCAGTCACAATAATTGTAATAATTACAATTAAAACAAATAAGAGCGATCAGAAAAACGAAACGAACCCAAAAAGAATTCGAGAGAAAAAAATATAAAATATAAATAAAAATTGCATAATAAATTTGCCGCCATAAATCGTGAAGTGAAGTGCACTCGCAGTCGCAGTGTCGGCGGCACAGTGGTGAATTCCAGACACAAAATGACTATGAAATCGATGAAGTACTCCGATTGTGATACCATCATGGATGGCTACAATCCGGTGCCGCCGCCCCTGCCCCGCCGAGTGCCCCCCGTGCGAAATATCTACGCCGAGCCCTTTGCCCACGAGCCCAACCATTCCAGCAGGTAAATATCCGAAAAAAAGAAACAAATTTCTAAAAAAAACGTATATTTTTGTATGAAAATAGTATTTAATTTGCTAGGAAAATGATGTTTTATATTTTAGAAATTGTAATATAAGAAACAGTGGGGAAATATAGGGGAAATAAATATTTAAAATTATATACAATATAAAAAGAAAATAAATTTCAGTGTTTTTGGAATTTATGTGACAAAAATATTTATGTTTTGAATTTATTGAAGCCTTTAAAAGTATATAAATAAATAATAATATAAATTTTAGAAATTTAAATGTAAGAAAGAGTGGATAGATAGGGATAGATAGGGATAGATAGGGAAACATATATTTATTTCAGTGTTTTTGAACTGCATATGATAAAAATATATATTTTAAATTTATTGAAGGAATTAAAAATATATAAATAAATAATAATATCAATTTTAGAAATCAAAATTTAAGAAAGAGTCGGAAAAGATATGGGAAACAAATATTTAAAAATATATACAATATTATGATGCCTTTAAAAATTTATAAATAAACTTTTTAAAGTATAGATTCAGTGTAAAGAAAGTAAACTTTTTAAATTTTGGATAATTAATATATGTAATCTAATTCAAAGAACTAAATATCGAATTTTATTAAATATGAAATAGCACAAATATATTTTTTGAACCATGAAATGTAAAAAAATAGTAAACATAATTTAACAAATTTATTTGTTATTTTCTAGCTAATTTTTTTAACGAATATTTCCTTTAAAGGAAAACATTAAATATTAAAACTCTCAATTTAAATTTCTGCCTCTTAAAATATTGAGTTTTATATTTATAAATTTCTTGAAATGCTAAATATTCTCTTTAAAAATTTGTTATTTGCAGATATTAAATATTTTGTAGAGTGCTTTTGTTCACCTGCAAATAATTGCAATTAAGTCAAGTGTCATCGCGAATTTACGGCGCCATCAAAATGCCAGAGACAAAGTCAAATGGCGATTATGTGCAGCAGCAGGAGGAAAAGGTCAACTCGGGTCAACTAAATAGCCAGTTGCAGTTGCAGAATGCTGATAAAATCCTTGCTGAAATATTGCCTTGGATTTAGGACTTAATTAACAATCGAGTCCTCGGGTCTGTTGGGTTTAAGTTGCTTCTGGAAAACAGCAACTGCAAACTGCAAAGTGCAAAGTGCATTTTCGGAAATTTAATATTTAGCCAGGAAGCTTAGCTTAGACGCACTTGCTTTGAGCCATAATTAAACGCCAGGCAGGCAGGAAATCAAATGTAATTTCAAGTGAAATGCCTTCGATCATAATTAAAATGTTTAGTTTATATTACTTTCAATTGCAGAACATTTCTGTCTGTCTGTCTGTCTGTCTGTATTTTCAAAGAACAAAAGTAATTGCCGAGCTAAAGGTTATTATTATTATTTTGCTGAAACCCAATATGAGCAACTAAATGTTTGGATTAATCAATGTAAAGCGCTCTGAACTAATTGGACAACTGATGTATTATTTCATAAACAAAATGTGTCTGTGTCAATTAGCAATCTTCTCCTCCCCCCCATTAGCAGCAATAAGGATTCAATTTCTGTGTTCTGCGGGGTTTAAAAAGTGTGAACTTGCCAATTAGTTGGAACGCTTACATAATAATTGCAAACTCAATTGGAACTTTGAGTGTATTATCCTGGGAAAAAGGATAAATATTATTTCCCTGCTTGAAATGGGTGTCACCACAAGGTGTTGCTTTGTTTTTCTGCGACAGAGAAAGAGTTTCATTTGTGAAAAACTCCATTCTTTGGCGCAATCATCGCCAATTCAAACGCAAGAAACTGGAACACAATTGCAATAAACGCACGCCTCGCTGAGTAGCTCCTATATTTGTTCCTTTTTTTTTTTATATTCACATGCCACAGAGTTGCATATTAAAAAAGGAAAAATATCCCAGTGTGTGTCTGTGGAGGCGAAGAGCAGATGATAAAGAAATGTCCCATATAAAGCGGCGTGAGTCGAGTGTACAATATGCATTTTCATATCTGAATAAATAGACAGGCGAGAGGTGCGGAGTTGCTCTTCTATATAATATATATATATATATATATATGTATTCGTCCCACAACAATGCCCCGAGGAGGCGAGGCGGAGGGGTGAAGCCCCGTAACGAGGGCAGACAGATGGAAGAGCTTACGAGGACGAAAACGAGGATGAGGGAGCAACAGCGGACAAGTGGTAACCAACAGTCAGCCAACTGATACAAGAGCCTGTCTGCACAGTAGAAAAAAAATGCCTAAAAAGTGGTTACAGAAACTAAAAAAAAAGAGAGAAAAGTTATACAAGGTTCAAAGCACACTTACCGCTTAATTTGCTATAGAAAAGGTCTTCAGGAAGACTCGATAAAAAAGAGAAACGAAAGAACTCCGTTTTAGAGCAGTCTTCGCTCTCTCTTTACTCTTAATTTTTCTGTTTCGCTCTCTCGTTATCTGTTTAACGCTTCGCCTGCAATGTACAACTAACAGCGAACGAGAGAGTTTATTTTTAACTGCTCTCTGAGAGAATTTAAAAGCTTGATTAAAACTCTTTCTTCAACGCTTCGCCTGCAATGTACAACTAACAGCGAACGAGAGAGAGTTTGTTTTAAGCTGCTCTCTGAGAGTATTTAAAAGTTTGAGCTCTCACTTTTTCTTAAACGCTTTGCCTGCAATGTACCAGCAATAGGAAAGGAGAGTTCTCTGGTTCTAGCTTTTTCTCTTTTTATATCCCAAGAGTAAGACTCTTTTTCTTCAGATTCATTTGGTGTGAACTTGAAATGGGAAATTGAGCTCTCTGGTCAATACTATAACTTTTCTCGCCGTGATGGGGGGCGTGGCAGCTATTGCCATTGCTGTGGGCGGATGGTTGGTTATTCGGCAGTGTGGCGCAATATGTTTGCCTGTCAGTTTCATGCATTTCATATCGAAAACCATTCGTACTTTTACTTGAGTGAGTTTTATGAGCAACGAGCCGAGCCTGTGCGGGGGATACACACAGACACATATGAGGACGAGGATGCTCCACTGGCTACATTGTGTTGTATCCTTTTTGCTCCCCAGTTCAAAATGGGATAGTGCCGGATTGCGGCGGGGATTTTTCGAGAACACAAACCGTGGAAACAGGAGAGGGAAGGGAGGGTAAAGTGTAGAAGAGGACGACATCAGTGGCCCCGTTTATATGCATAGTTTTTGGTTGCTCTGCGATTGCAAAACTGCGAAGTGGGTTAGATTGTGTTCCGCTGGCTCTGTGCCTGTTCCTGTGCCTGGGCACGCTTTGCTTTTATATTAAATGAAAATTCCAATTACTTTTTATGGGGACTCTCTACTACTACCGCCGATGAAACGAAAGGGGCGGTGTTGCACTTTGCTCTCAAACTTGACTATTTAAGGGTAACAAAGGAGATCATAAAAAAGTATAGGGTTTTGTGATGGTTAAGTAAATTATAAAATGTTTTATAAATATTTGTAAACATTTTATTTTTGAGTTTATATTTATTTTTACTCTCTCTCATTCTTTCTCTATTTTTAAGGTAACGAACGGGAGAGTGTTTTTTTCTGCTATACTCTGTTATAAAATATTAAATGCATATTTGTCAACATTTTATGAGATTGAGTTTTTATTTAATATTTACTTTCTCTATTTTTGGGGTAACGAACGGGAGAGAGTTATGCTTATTAACTCTCTAAGCGCTCTCAGTGAGCACCGAAATATAAATACTCTCGTTCTCTGTTTGTCGTAGCAAACGAGAGAGTTTCTTTTTTGCTCATCCGTGAGAGAGCCTTAACAAATATTTTCTCCTCAAAAGGTTTCTGGATCATTTTGGATGTATAGTTAGGTTTCTATAATTTTTTGAAATAAAATCAATATAGAGAATTTAAAATCGATGAGATATTTTTGCTCTGTGCCTGCTTAAAGCCCCTTGAATGTCAAAGTTCCCTCGAATGCAAACCGAAAAAATTACAATAAATATTTCTCTTTCTCTTCTTCTCTTCCTCTCGCTTCTAGGTAAGTTATGGAATACGAATATATGTATATAAATTTATATATATATAAAGGAAGGAGCCTGCATATTTGAGGAGTGAGTGCAGCAGGAAAAGAGCTGCCTGGGAGGATCCTGGAACTGAAAGTGGAGCTGGGGAATTTAATAATTCAAGTGGCCGGTGGAGAGGGCGAAGGCCTCTCTAATGACCTACTTGAAAACAAACAACAACAGTGTAACGAAAAAAAAGAAGAAAGAGAAAAGTATTGTAGGTAAAAGGAGGTGGGTTTAGTGGGTGGTTACCACCCACCTATCCGCACATAAGTAATTTGTGTGTGTGTGCTCTCGTGTGGGGGTCAGGTGGTTTGCCAGAAACTTGTTTAGTTTTCGGTTTGGCTTAGTTCGGTTTCAGTTCAGCTTTCAGCTCAGTTTTCCGTTCTCCGTTCTCCGTTCTCAGTTTTCCGCTTTCAGTTTTCAGTTTTCAGTTGAGTTGCAGCAGTTTTCTATTTACTGTTTTCAGTTGCCAGTTGAGTTTTGAGCTCTCGGTGTTTGACTTGCTGCAAGTATTTTCTAGGAGGACGCAGGATGCAGGAAGGTATAACCTCTTGACCTAGTCCAATCAATATCCTCTGGCAAACACATTCGTCCTGGCATTATGAGTGAAATGCTGAGCTTCATATAATTTTCTTGTCTCTTGCCTTGCACAAACAAAGGACAACTCCGCACAGGACATATCATATATCTGCCATAAACTATACTATATACCTCCAGACTCACAACTCGATTTTGCTCGTTAGACAACATTTGTTTCGGACAGTTGGCAACTAATTTGTTTTGAAATGGATGTCGAGTGTGTGTCCTCGACGACCCCCAGGACGAGGCTTGCCAAGGAGGAGGGTCACTGCCAGCAAATTGAATAAAGAACAAGAACAAGCAAGAAAAAAAGGATCCCCTGAAATAAGGACAAGACAGAGACAGGCCTTTGCTACGTCTTGCTGTAAATATTATGCCAGAATTTTGATAGATTTCGGTGGGGTTTTAGGGTTGCTTTTACTTAAAAGAAAATTGCTCAGAAATTTCCAAGAAGACCAATTGAGAGCCTTTCCTTATAAAATATTTGAAAAGGAAGGAAGTCAACTATTGAGATATTAAAGTTTTCTCTGTATAAATATTAATACAAAAAAGAAACTATTTGAAAAGTTATAAGTTTTGTATTTTAAATAAATTTTTTGATATAGAGAATCCAATTTTTAGTACTTGAAGTTGGATAATAATCTCTGCTTTAGATTTCTGGCCGTGGCCACTTGCTCGGATTCTTCACTAACGTTTGAAATATTATCCTGGCTGCCTGGATAATATTTAAATTAATTCAAATTTGCTTAAAATTAGTTAGAATGTTCACTTACTTGGCAGCATCCTGTGCTTGCTCTTCCTGTCATATCGCTGACTTCTCTTCCTGTGCAAACTTCGGGAGCTGATGGCTTTCGGAGGCGGACCCAAGCTGGTGGCCAAACTCAGGGTCCTGCTCGGTGTTTTGGTGGCACTGGCCATCGATTTATTGGACGTCGTCCTTCGAGGACACGAAGACGTTGAAGCTTTCGCCGCTATTTCCACAGGCTGCTGGGGAATCCCAGCAACTGTCTTGCTACTCCCCGGCAGGACCAAGGACGAAGCAGCTGGCGAGGTAGCGAAATTACCGCGCAGCTCCGCTGCCGTCAATCTCAAGGACTCGTTCTCCTGGAAGAGGCGATCCCGGAGACTCTTCAAGCCCTCCATGTGGCACAGTCTCTGCTTCTCCAGGTCCCTCATATTGTTCCTGGCCCGCTCCAGGATATCAAAGACCCGGGCCATGTGGCTATTATTCTCCTGCTGGGCCCGCTTGTGGGCCTCGAGGCGCGAAGAGACAGGATTCGAGCTGGATTCAGGCTCCTGGTCCTCATGGTTCTTCTTTTTCGAATTCTTCTCGGCCATGGTTTTCCAGCTAAAAAATAAAAATAAAAAGGAAGAAGGAGGAGATGTGCTGTGTGGAATTTTGAATTTAGTATTTTTCGGTAATGGCACTCGGGTCAAGGCTATATGTACAGCAAATTGCGGCACTGAATTGAATTGCGATGGCCACTCAAAAATATATATAAAATAAATAAATCGGAGTGCCGATTTTATGGCCACTCCCAGTGGCCTTTTAGCCACTCTCAAATTGGTTCAACTATTAAAGTGAAAAAGTTTTTCCCCCAGCTTTTCCTGCTCTGCTCTGTCTCTCTCTTGCTCTCTCTCATATTTTGGCAGACAAACTTCAAACTATTGTTGTGGCAAGTCAATGAACTGGCAAAATCGCCTAATATTTCCACACTCCCAGACACTTGTCGTCGTCCTTCTTCTCCTTCTTTCTTCCTGCTCCTGTTTGCTGCAAACAAAAAGGAGTTTTTCCCCGGGAGGAGCTTCATGTTTTGTGCTCTGAATGGCCAAGTATATTAAAAGTCTATTTCTTTTGGCAAGACAATAAAGTAGCGCGAGGGCGCCAGGACAAAGGCAGGAGCTCCTGGACTCTCCAGGACTCTCCAGGACTCCTAGCCAGGACTCTGGCCGCGTGGGCGGGCGGATGGCTATTGTTCTACTTCGCGAAATAGCGCACATAAAAAGCCAAAGGACGACGACGGCCATAAATGATAAAAAAAAGGGGCAACCCAGAGGCGCAGAAAATGAAGCAGAAGAAGAAGAAGGGGTTAGGGAAGAGACAACAGGGAAAGGCAGAGAGAAAGAGAGCTGGTGAGTGGAGAAACTAAAGTCGAAGTGGGGATAAATGACAGCCAACTGGCAGTCAGACAGAGGGGGAGAGGGGGGGCCAGGAGAAAGACGGGGCAAAAAATAGGGAGAAGCCCGAAGAAACCAAATGTAGGAGAAGAAACGAGGAGAACGAGGGAAAAAGGGGGGACAGAAAACGGCAAAGGAAAAAGGCCACTAAAATACAATGAAATGCCAGGCCCGACATTCGACATTTTCCAAGGCAAACCCCCCTGCTCCCTGCTCCCCACTACGCCCCTGTCAATGCCAGCAATGTCTACGAGGAAAAGGGTTAAAAATGTTTCATTGCCTCGACAGGACTGCGAAGACAACATATGCCAATAATTTACGCAATTTAGACAAAGCAAAAAAAATACAGAAAATACAAAATACGTAAAGGAGAAAAAATGAAACCAAAAAACAAGACAAGGGGAAAATGGGCCCCAAGAAGGAATATTTTCTCAAGGCAAATCCATCAGGACAGGGGACAGGGCATGAGTTGGGTCCCAAAACTCACACAAAACTCATCCCAGTAAGCAAACCGAATTGATGCTCAATTTTATATTTTAAATGTTATTCAAATTGTGTCACATTTCTCAGTGTAATGGCTTGGAATTGTCTGCCGAGCCAGAGGAGAGAAAAAAAAGGGTTCCAACCACGCCCTTTTTGCGCCCACTTAACCCCCTTTATGTGTGTGTCTGTGTGTGGCTTGTAACGCCTAACCCCCATTTTATTTATTGACTCTCATTTCTCCCCCGGGGTTGCCTTGCCACACGTACTACTATATATCCACTATATATATATATCGGGAGACTCTGAGGAGGATGCCATAGAAATGAGCGATGCTCTCGGGCCGATTTACAATGCGCTAAGTTAATTAGCCACAACAACAAAAACAACAACAGGAACAACAACAAGAACAAGTCGAAGTTGGCCATCGCAACTGACCCTCAAAGGTTGCCAAAGGGAAAAAGGCAACGGGAAAAGGCGAAAGGGCCCAGCGTTTACTTTTGCGGAAATTGCGTCATTAACAGGCGCTTAGTATAGTTTTTGTGTGATGTATAAATACAATATATATGTATATATATCTATATATGTGGGTATCAGTACAGCCAAGGTCGAAAAAATAGGATATTTAGAAGGTTGTGATCAGGAATAGATAGGAAAAGATATAATATCCTTCTCAGAAAGAGATGAAATTAGGAATATAATAAAGAATATAATTAGGAACAGAGTTAGGAATAAAATTGGGAAGAATTGGGAAGAAAATTCAGAATAGAATTAGAAATAGAATCAGGAATAGAATCAAGAATAGAATTAGGAATAAAATTGGGAAGAATTGGGAAGAAAATTAAGAATAGAATTAGGAATAGAATCAGAAATATAATTAGGAATAAAATTAGGAATAAAATTGGGAAGAATTGGGAAGAAAATTAAGAATAGAACTAGGAATAGAATTAGGAATAGAATCAGGAATAGAAATACTAATAAAATTAGGAATAAAATTAAAAATATAATCAGGAATATAATTAAGAGTTCAATTAATAAGAACTTAATATGAAATCGAATTAAAAAAGGTATCTACACCTATATTTCATCCATCAGAATACATTTTTCCAAATAAATTCTTAAAAAGAAATCATTTTTGGTTCACAAGGACAAGTACAACTTCCTTTATAACATCAAAGTGCTATAGTTATGATCATAAACGTGTAGATATATCCATACCCCCCGTCACATCCCCCTCAAATGTTAAGACATTAACCCTAAGAAGACCTTTGATTAATGCCGGGGCTCAAAAGACACACACACACACACACGAAAAAGGGAGGCGGACAAAGCGAAAAGGAACAAAGTCTCGGTAATGAGACTGCCATTTCGATGATATGACATCTTGTTGTTTTGTTGTTTTGTTGGCTCCACTCGACTGGAGACTGGCAAGGACCCCTGAAGGACCTCTTTTGCACCCATCTCAATTACAGTCCTTCAGAGTCATCTTCTTATTTATCTGCGCCCCAAACACCCAATTCCTTGGTCATTTCACCTGCCTTCGGGGCAGCTAGCTCCTTAACCTACCTAGGTCCTGCTCCTGCTCCTGCTCCTTGTGCTCCTGCTAATGATGTCCAATTCGGTGTTCGATCCGGGGCCAGTGTTTCCCCCGGAGGCCAGGTGGGGCAGAACAAATGAAAACAAATCCGATTGAAGGTGGTGGTAAAGCTTGTGGTCTGTAGAAAGGAGGATGTGCCTGGATGTTGGACTACATGACATTTCAAGCACTAAACACAGTACATCCTTGCCGGCTAATTGGACAAGTGAAAGTGAAATGAGAGCTTTCAACTTCGTAATAAGAACGCAAAAAGGAGCGGAGGAGAAGGTAGCCATTAGATGGCCAACTAATGGGATACTATGGAAAATAAACATGCCTCATAATTGAACCTCTTGTTTTCGGTGGAAAGTGAAAAGTTAATCTTAATGAGCTGAGAGTCCTTTTTGATCTTTGGTACTTAGCTTTAAAAGAATGTATATATATTTTAGGTAATTTTTTATGTATGATGAAAAGCTTTTAGTTTATTTGGCTGCTGAATTCGTACTTGGGAATTTTAAGGCACTTTTTTAGGGTATTTTTTTTTTATTTTAGCAGAAGTAAAGCTTATTTATTTGCTCTTTAGCTTAAAGTCAATATTAAAGTCACCAAAAAATGTTATAAACTGAATAAATAAAAATTAATAGTAATATTAAGCCGCTGAATTCCTACTTGAGAATTTTAAGAGCACTTTTTTAAGGCTGTTTTTTATTTTAGCAAAAGTAAAGCTTATTTATTTGCTCTTCAGCTTAAAGTAAATATTTAAACCTCCAAAAAATCTTTAAAATCAGTTTGAAGATCATTTCGCTGGTCATTAGTAGCAATATTAAGCCGCTAAATTCCTACTTGGGAATTTTAAGAGGACTTTTTAAGGGAATTTTCAGTTTACAGCTCAAAACTCACCTTTACTTAACTTTCAGCTTCGTTTTTCTATTCAAAAGCAGTAAAAGTCTTGAAAAATACTTAAAGCTAATCCCCAACCCTGGCTCCACCTTACTGCAAGCTTATTTCTTGCAGTGTAAACTGCTAATCAGACGCACTCCTGCTCGACTAATGCCAAGTCAAAGGGAAAAGCTCTCCATTCCATTTTTCCCCTCTCTCAGCTTTCCTTACTTTATTTTCACGCTTCTGCGTGTCTGTTTCAGTTTCGGTTTCGGTTTCAGTGTCAAAGTCAGAGAGTTCGGGTCAAAAGGCGCATCAATGCTACTGAGCATATTTTGCGGTCGCCTCCTCGCTTTTCTTTCCATTCTCCCTTCCCCACAGCTCCTCTCTTCACTCTTCACTCTGCCTTTTTTTTCCTGTGCTTCTTCTCTTTGGAGAACTTTCTGTGTGTGTGCCATGATGCTGCACAAAAAACTTCCGACAACAATTCTGCAAACGCAAGCAGGAAAACATAAATCTGGCTAAAGCTAAAACGCAAACTTTTATTTAAAAAAAAAGGAAAGAAAAAAGAAAAGAAAAGATAGGAGAGAAGCAGGAGAGGGCGAGGCGGAGGAAGAGTATAAAAAATAAAAGCTGGAATTTTGTGTGAGTGCGTGCAAGTGATAGAGGGATTGGATAAAACACAGAGAGAGAGAGCGGAGAGAGAGAGGAGAGAGAGAGGAGTGAGTGGTCGGTCCCTAGTTGGAGCTCTAAGATGGGTCTTCAGGTTGTATAAGTCGGACTTGAGAAGAGATCAGCTTCTTAAAAATAAATAATAATAAATATAAAATAAATAAAATAGTAAAATGATTTTTGAAATTATTTTAAACAGATTTTAAGGCCAGGAAAATTTTAGTAAATGGTTTCCTACTGAAATAACTATATTTATTATTCAATAATAATAAATTTAATATAAATAAAATATTAAAATGATTTTGAAAATTATTTTAAACGGATTTCAAGGCCAGGAAAATCATAATAAATTATTTTCTACCGAAATAATTATATTTATTTTAAGATATATAAATAAAATAATAATAATATGATTTTTTAAATTATTTTCAACAATTTCAAGGTCAGGAAAATCATAATAAATTGCTCTCTATTATTAAAATATTTATTTCAAGATATATAAATCCCATAATTTAATATAAAAAACTCACTGTAGTTTGAAGACTTCCTTAATACAAAAAACAAACCAAGAAAAGTAAGAGACTTGTTTTCAGAGAGAGAGAAAAAGTATCTTGGTATCTTCCTTACTTCTTTTCTCTGCCTTTTTTTTAAGCAAATGTCCACATTTTGACCATTTGAAATCCAAACAGGCAACTTTTATGCCACTGACGTGTGTGTTGTGTGTGTGTGCTCCTTTATTTTTGTTGTATTACGTGTGTGTGCGCTTTTTCAGTACTTCTCCTCCTTTTTTTTTTTGTGCGGAACAGACTTTGGCTGCCATTCCGACTTGAGCTTGAAATTTTGCAACATGCCTTCGACATCTCTTGGGTATTTTTACGACCATCACAGAGAGAGACGGGGCCAAAAACGACTGACCACAAAAAGCAAAGGCGCCCAAGAGCCGCGACCTGTCCTGCCCCGCCCCGCCCCGACCGCCTCCTTCTCTTTTTTCTCTTATATTTTTTTCTTTTTTTCTGGTTTCGGTTCTGGTTTAGGTTTAAAGCCAGAGAAAAAAAGACATGCAGGGGGCAGCAGCTTCTTCCTCAAATGGATTTGGACAGAAACAAACACAGCCAAAAAAATATAAAAAAGAAATGGGGAAAAATATAAAAAAAAACACACAGAGATACAGTGCAGGAAAATGGATAGGAAGTGGCAGCAGGGGGAGGAGCGGGCAGGGGAATGATGATGCACGTGATGCGATTCATCGCTGGCTTAGCAAAGATACAAAGATACAAAGATACAAACAACCGAAAGACAACTAGAACTAATAGTAATGCCAAGCACAAGCTTCTGGCTAGTATTTGAACAAAAGCAAGAAAAAAGCTAGAAAAATATTTTAGAAATTTTAAATTGTATTTATATTTATTTGTTAAATTAAAAAATATTTAACTAGGTTTAAAGTATTATTAAAAAGTTGGAAAAAGGTTTGGGGTAATGGGGAATTTCTTTTTAGTTTTCCAAAAGTTTAAAAATGTGGCCCTAAAAAGTATAAAAATATTTAAAAAATTTTAAATTGATGTTTATATTTATTTGTTAATTGAAAAAAATATTTAAAGAGGCTTAAAGAAGTATTAAAAGTTAGAAAAAGATTTGGGGTGAAGGAATTTCTTTTAGGTTTTCCAAAAATTTATAAATGTGACCTTAAAAAGTGCATAAATTTTAAGGTAACATTAATATTAAAATTATTTTAGAATTCTTCTTGAATTATTTTAAAAATTTATTTCATTTGTTAAGAATTCAAAACTAAACGAGTTTTGAATTCCGGAATATAGAAAATATGTCTTAAAAATATATCTTTAAAAGTACCTTTTTTTAACAAAATAATTTCTGATCTAAATTTTTTCTAATCTAAATAATATAGCTAATAAATAGCCAAATATCCATCTTCTAGAATGATTCCAAAACTGTTAAGAAAAACCGAAGAGAGGAGCAGGCTTTAGCCAGCTGATTTGCCGCCAATTAGCAACTAAGTGGATTTGTAGACCGAAAGCTTAGCCTCAGGCTTGCTCCGGTGGGTGGTGGGTGAGGGGTGGTGTTGTTGGGTGTTGGCCATCGGCCTCGCGTAGTAGGACCATGGGCAGGTGGTGCTGGTCTCTGGTGGTGCTCTCCGGCTGTCTGTGACGGCGTTACGTGCCAGGTTGAAATGTGAAAAAGTTGCCAATATTTATATCGATAAACAAAGTAGGAATAAACATCAGCGATTCCCAATCTTGCACTGAGAGAAAGTGAAGTCAGTTTGTTGAAAAAAAAATTTAAACTAAATATAAATGGATTTTGAAAAAAGTGAAACATAATGATGTTATATTTTTTCTTTTTTCCTTATCCTTTCAATTATTAAAATCCCTTACTAAATAGGTATTTTTTTATTGCCAAAAATTTAGCCACAGTGTAGAAAGAGAGAGAGAGAGTTCCATGGTCGGGGCTTAGTCTCTGTGGCCACGTGTATGGAATGCGTACGTGCTGCTGTTGAAAAGTCGGCAACTGCTGGAAGGGAGTGGGTGCGCTGTGCCTGCCTTTTCGGGTGCCTTTCGGGTGCCTTTTTCAGGGGTGGCGGCTCCGGTATGGTTGGTACTTTGGGCCAAGGGGCAACCTACTGGCGAACTATACTACGTGCCCCGTTCGCAGAACGAGACAAGTTAAATCGTCGCGTTATTGATGGCGAATGTACGTGATAGGCTCACATACCACATAGCACAGCACCACCAATGTTTCATCATCATCATCATCATCAGAAGCAGTTTTTCCATCATCATGATGATGATGATGATGATGATCATTTCGGTAATGGCCATAATGAAGGCTGAAGGGAACTTTTGCGTCGACAACAGCTTTCAACAAGCATCCGTGAAGCCCACCTGTGTGCACACGCTTTACAACAACAACAGAAAAAATACAAAAAAGAAAGAAAAAAGAAAATTCTACTCCTCCCCCTGAAGTTTTCCCCCTTATCCCACTCTAGATTTTTCTGTATTATGGCGGACCTCTTAGCTTAATGTGATTAAAGAGACTTGCTATTGGGATTTTATGTTTTTGGCCAGATTGGAAATTTCGTTGACCTGCTTTTTCTCCATCGAGAGTTTTGTGAGATTTTCTTTAATTTTTAAAGTATTAAGAGATCATTTTTCATTGAGGGAATTATATCTCTGAATACCACATAAACTTCCCTTAAATGTGACTAAAAATTAACCCTTGTTTTATTTACTTTTTTGCGCAGCCCCTAAATAAAATAATTGAATGTTTTGTGTTTGGCGTGTTTTTTTTCTCCGCTGACTCATAAACTCCATCCACAAGAGGAAAAAAAAAACACACACACACACACACACACACACACTCGTTCGTTCGTTCGCCTGCAACTGACAATTTAACATTTAATTAAAAATCAATTAAAAACGTATTTTTGCACTTTGCTGTGTGAACGAGCAAGTGGAAAAAGGAAAAACACATATAGACAAAGCGGATATATATACAGAAATGTATAGAAATCGACATCAAACGGGGAGAGTACGTAAAAGGGGAGATAGAAAAGGAGTAAATAGAGCAATAAATGCACTGAAAAAAAGGGAAACTATAGAGATAGTTGGAAAAGGAAATGGGAAGAATTTTAAAAGTTTAAAGAAAGAAGAAATACAAAGAAAACATAAAGAATAATAAATTAAAACGTAAAGAATAGGAGAAAGGTATATAGGAAAATACTTAAAATAATATTATTAATATAAAAATATATTAATATAATAATAATATAATAATTAACTAACTAATATAAAGCAATAAATGCACTGAAAATAAGGGAAAACTCTAAAGATAATTGGAAAAAGAAATAGGAAGAATTTTAAAAGTTAAAAGAAAGAAGAAGTTTAACGAAAACATAAAGAATAATACATTAAAACGTAAAGAAAAGGAGAAAAGTATATAGAAAAATACTAAAATTAAAATATCGATACAATAATATATTAATATAATATTAATATAATAATTATTTATTAATATCAAGCTTAAAGATGTGAAAACTAAAAGAAACAAGAGAATAACAATCTGTATAATTTTTAAGAATGTATTTTCGAATATCAACTCGCTGTTGATTTATTTATTTAATTTAAATTCAATTAAATTAAATCCAAGATTAGTTTTTATTTTCCTCTCTGTATGTTTATGTTTTCTGATTATTGGAACTGAAGCACTGAATGCTGGAATTGAAAGAGCTTAATTGAATTAATGTTCGCCATGAATGGGAGGGTTTTCTCTAGTTTGGGGAGAGAGGGGGCGGGCTCGCATTTGTACACTCATAATTCTTCGATTGCCGATGTTTGAGCTCCAAGTGGGAATTCGTCTCGCCATTCAATCAACGAACTGCGAATTAAACCCCCTTCCTCCCAGAGGCCCTAAGGGGTTAAGCGTGTCTCCTGGGAGACGACGACCGACGACCACCCGCATTTATTGAACTGAACTTAACCCCCTTTTCGGGGGGCAGGGGTCGCGACTTCTCGTCGTTTATCATTAAATTGCAATTAAAATTGACATGGAATTTGATTTATATAATAAGCACAAGTACTTTATATATATGCATATAGAAATTACAATTAATACACAAAGGAAAGGGTTGGGTTTCATGTTTGACTTGCAATTAGCCACTTGGTCAGTTTTCTTGCGGTTTAAGTTTGGGGGAGAACGTGTTTTCAGGCTAAGAAGTTATATTTTTTTAAAGGGAATATAATATAATAATAATATAACTTTGCTAATATTAGTTTGCTATTATAAGTTAGCTAATAGATTTTTATTAATAAAATAAAAAGAATTACAAGGTCTTTGTCTTAAGAAGATTTTAATAGATCGAGAAAATATGGTATTACTTTTTATTTTAATTCTTTAAAGAACATGCTCTACAAGAACCTAATTTTCTGCTCTACAAATTCGAATAAGACGTTCCACCTGTAAATGAAATCTTATATTATTTCCAAGCATTATCTTTAATGGTAAATACCTCTAAAAAAAAGCCCCCATAAATGGGTCTGACACCCGTTAATTTAAGCACTTTCCGAGGAGGCTGATGATTAGAGAGGAAAAACGGAAAAACGGAGAAATTTGAATTTGCATATAAAACGAAAAAATGTGCCGAGGCGTTCCATAAAATTTGTTCGATTCGGAATCGGATTCGAAATCGTTTTATGGTTATGATGTGTCAGATGCGGGCTGTTTCATGTTTGGTCTCTCGTTCTTCAAGTCCAAACCGAAGTCAATAAAAACGCACTGGGTGGTGTGGCTGTGTGTGTGTCAAAAGGAAAAGTCCAGTGGAAAATGAACTAAAGAAGAGGAAAAATTGACGGGGAGGCAATCAAACAATTGATGGGGAGATTTTCTTCATCTTCTTCGGCGCGGCGGCTCTTCTGCTTTTTATTAATTTATATGGCAGGCGGAAAATCCAACCAACCAATCCATCCCTCCATCCATCCATCCATTTGCCAACAAAAGAGTCTTAAGAGGAACTCTTAATAAGGATGTGAAATATGTTCGGCATTGCTAATTGAGCGAACATTTAATTCCTTCTTTCATTCTTTGGCCTTTCCCTTTAATTACAGCGAAAAAATTACAAAAAATGCAGTTGGAAAGGAGAGGGAGGTAAAGAAAAGAGCAGAAATCTTAATAATACTTATGAAATTTTTTTAAGTTGAAGAATCACAGAGAAGAGACGCTGAAGGCCCGCATCTATCGAGTGGCATTAACAAAAGGAACCGAAAGGCACTGAAAGAAATTGGCTGCTGTTTTATGATATAAATGAAACGGAAATATATTTTAAATAATTTTTAATGAAAATTTTCAAGTTTTTTGAATAGAATTTAAAGTGCAAATAATTATTTTATAAATTTTTAGCCTTGAAATTTTAGTTAAGCTTTATATATTCCAAACTTCTCTATTAAATTAATTTTTTTATATTTTTAAATCGTAGTTGAAATTTATTTTGATTAAAAACGAACTATAATTTCAATTTTTAAAACAATTTCATTAACAATATTCAAAGTTTTCTTTTAATTTAATATTATACTTGAAATTTCGAATTTCGAGCTTTTCCTGCATGAAATTTCGCATATTTTATTAGTTTATCCTTTATATTAACCCTAAAAAAGTTATAATTTTCTCTCCCTGCATCCTTTTTGCAATTTAAAAAGCCGTAAAAATCAAGGGAAATGCTGGGCGTCGGTCGGTCTCTCTCCTCAGGCAATTCTCCACTTTAAAGTGCAATTGGCATTGAAATTTAACACTGGCATTCATGCATTCATTTGCCGGGCACGTAGCCCTCTTTTCCCCCCAATTTCCCCATCATTTCCCTTGCATGCCTGCTTTCCTCCACCCTCCACCCTCCATCCTCCCCCTTGGACATTTTCCATTTCAACTTTGGTGGCGCTTTGTGTGTGGGCAGTCGGAAAAGTCAGCGACTAAATTAATGTGTGTGTGCAATCAAATGTGAGCAATTCCCGACCGAGGGTTCAAGTGTAATTTAATGGGGAAAACGCGGCTGAAATTACATAGCGAGTGTGCTAATGTATCGGCGTGGGGATCTCAGCTAATTATAACCGCGGCTCCCGAACAAACCCAAGCCCCATGGAAAGTTATTCCAAGTTTTTCATATGCAATTACTAATATCAAGAGTCACCTCTTTTGTTTCTCCACGAACAAATGCCATTTAAATTGTGCAAAAAATGAAATATGAACAAAAAACAAAACGCACGAATCGCTCTTGATATTAAAATCCAATTATTAGTTAAACAACTTGACTAAAAACCTCTGACTCTGAACTCTGAAACTGACATCAAACAAATTTAGTTTTTTGTGTGCGAGTATCAAAGTGCGAATGTTTTGGCTTTATCGTAAATCTCTCTTTCAACTTTGACTCTCTTTTTTGCGAGCCCATCAAATTACAGTCGAAATTTGTTATCCAATTAGGAGGGACGCCAAAAAATAAAAAAAAAGTAGCACTTTTTTGTACTTCATTTTGATGTTTCAAAAATGGAGTGTTTTTTGCGTTGTTTTTTGTCTGCCAAAAAGTTTTTTGCAGCTGCAACGGCAAAGTAGATTAAAATCTAAATACACACACACACACACATACACTCATAAATTGTGCTCAAATAAACCGAATTAAAAGTGCAAAACAAGGCAAGAGCAACAATGCAAAGAGCGACGGCATCGAGGGGTTAAGGTTCGGGGGTTCACAAAAAAACTTTTTAAAACAGTTAAGTGTAAAGGCGCGTCATGTTAGACACACCACACAAGCCACGCCCCCAGCGCCCCGGTCGCCCCTAATTCCTGGTTGACTGGACTAACTTTTGACAAAATGTCCACAAAAAAAAAAGAAAGGAAAAAGAAAAATACAACAAAAGAGGAAAACGGTACAAGGACTGTGCACAGGACGAAATTTGAAGGATTTTTGTAGGAAATCTTTTAATGGAAAATAGTCGGAGAATTTATTTATTTATTTATATGGAAAGCGAACTTGAAAGGCATACAAATAAATATATATTTTTAAAGAAATGTGTATTGAAATTTAATTAATTGTAACTAAGCCAATTTTTCTTAGGAATACTATTATATAAAAATAATAATACAACTTATAGGAGCTTTAAACCTTACTAGAGTTTTAAAAACTCTTTAAAATGTGTCTAACAGTATGCTATATTATTTTTGAGATGCCGAATTCTGTGTAAAGTTGTTGTTTTTGAGATAAACCGTTTTCTAACTTCGTTTTTTTCGTATGAATAATATAATATAAGAATAATACTACAAGTTATAGGAGCTGTAAACATTTGTAGAGTTTAAAAAACTCTTTAAAATGTGTGTAAAAGTATGCTATACTATTTTTGAGATACCGAATTCTGTGTAAAGTTGTTGTTTTTATAATAAACAATTTTCTAACATTGTTTTTAACACCTTTTTAGGTTTATCTTTAGGTTTTCTTTATCAACTTTTATGAATATTATTTTTCTTACTTACTCTAAAACCTTTATTCTAAAACCTTGTTCTCAAAATCTTGTTTTTAAAACTTCTTAATTTCCAATTTATTCCAAAGTTACTTGAACTTTTTAAGGTGCATTTTTTTTATTAGAATTTTTTTTTGGCATGTGTGTAGGGCAGTAGAGGGTTAACGGACAGCAGACAGAAACGGGCAGGAGGGGACAGCGGTAACAGCGGACAGATCCCGACAGCCGCCACCGCCGCCGCCACACACACGGAAGCCATAAAAACTTATGGCGAAATATATAAAAATTCACCCTTTTTATTGTGGCAAACAACGAGAACGAGAAATAAAATAAAATGCAAAGCGTTTTACCCCAAAACGAGGACGAGCCTGCAGTCAAAAGTGAACCTAACTGAGGAGAACCGACACTGACGGTTGTCCTCCTCGTCCTCGTCCTCGTCGTCGTCTCAACCCTTTGGGCCAACTAAAATTAAATGCTGAGTTTAGCAAAAGCACAAAAAACAGAAAAAATAAAAAAAGAGAAAGCATTAAGGTACAGAAAGCCGAAGGTGAGAATGCTCTTTGTAGAAGGGATACAATTTTAGGATATTATATTTGCAACAGAATAGAGTTTAATTTGTTAAATCAACATTTTTGAATGTTTTTTCTCGTGTATTGTTCTCTATAAATATATAAGGCAGCTAAAGTAAGATTTAATTACATTAAATATTTAAAATATTTGAATATTATGAAATTTTTGATAAAGAAAATAGCTAAAAATCAAACTTAGCTAATCAAAGTACAACGATTTCATTTTATTTTGAAATAAAATATTTTCAGAACCTTACAATTCGATTACTTGTTCAAAAATAAGTAAAAGCTTGACAATAACAAAATTCTTAGTATTTAAAAAATGTAGATAAATTTAGATATTTTATTTTAGATATTTACAATATATATATTATATATATCTTCTCTTTTACTGTAAATATCTAAACCTAAAATGTAAGGGTATTTTCATAGGAGGAGCTGTAGCTGCTAACGCGGCAGCAGGAGCGCAATGTGGCATGCAATTGTTGTAAAACAAAGGCAATGAAGATTCGAAATGAATACAAACAGCCAAATGGGGCGCAAACAAAAAATAAATAAAAAACAAAAAAAAGAAAAGGAAAAAAGCAGCAGCAAAAAAACAGCAGCAGCAGTAACGACAGCAGCAGTGGCAGTAAGGAACAGCAGGAGTTGCCTCATAAGAATAATAATAATAATAATATAAAGGAATATATATATATATATCGGGATATGTGGAAACGGTCCGCGCATAAATAACGGAATTGCAGCGCACACAAAGTGGAGCAGAAGGCGAAAAAGGAAACAGAAAAAAAAGTAGGAGAAAGGGTTAAGGTTTTGAAGGGAAGGAAAGAATATTAAAGTAGGAAAATGCAGGAACACGTAAGAGATCGCTACATATTACTAACTAGCTTCATAAGAAAGCTAAGATCTTATACAAAAAATATATAAAATAGTTTTTATACAAGTAAAAATTATAAAGTATTTTGTTATAAGATATAAGCTTGCTTGCTAGTGACGTTGACAGCCAGCACAAAAAAAAGGGGAATCTCCCTTCTGTTTCTGGCTATTACAACAGGTGCTTGTTTCGATCCTATTAAGACAATGCCCTGTAAAAAAAAAAACCCAAAAAAATAAATAAACCCTGCAAACTTTGATAGCTGCAAACCTTGAGTGATGACTCGTGCTGTTTTTTATTTAAAAGAATGAGTAAAACAAGAAAGAAGCTAACTACAGGAAGCCCAAGTTTTAATACCCTTGAAGTAGGACTGTGGATCATGAAAATCGATTACAACTCAGCCAAAAATGCCTTAAATTGAATGCTAGATTTTATTAGGTTAATTAATTAGCATTGTAAATTTTAAAATTTAAAAACTAAAACTTTTGCTGTAAATTTTTTGACAATTTTGACTTATAAACATGGCTAGATCGCCTCGGCTGTTGGTGTTGATCAATATATATGCGTTAAAGGGTCGGAAATTACTCTTTTTCTTGGTTTCAGGCATATAACTGAATTTATAACTGATGTTATAATACCTTGGAAGGGTATTAAAAGGAGAATCTAGTGAGAAATGCCCTTAGACAGGAGTTTCTTCCCTAAGAATGCCTGCTGTTGAATTACCGTATTTTTTTTGCTTTTTTAACCCTTCTTTCCGTTGTCTCACTTTTCCCTCTATTTTATGCCCTGTCAAAAGGGTACTTTTACCTTAAGTTATATATAAGCAAGCCTCTGATCAGAAGATTTCTACAAAAACCAATCCAATTTCCTAATTCTCATCCATCGAAACTAATAGTTTACTTAAATTCTAATTTAAACTTTTATTTTTAAAACGTTTAACAAATTCTTATTTAATTTCTAATTTAAATTCTAATTTAAACTTTGTTTAACAAATTCCCCAACCCTCTGGCCACATTAATTAGTGTTGAAGGGTATAAAAACATTGTGTCCGTAACATTCAATATCCCTTCATTCTCCGTTCTTTCTGGTTTTTACTTCCCTCCTCAATATTACTGCTGTTTTATGGCTACCTCTCTCTCTCAGCTGTTAGCTGATCCGAGAGGGTTAAACACGAGCTAAATGTTTGTACCGCTATGCGGAAAAAGTAGGGGAAAATGGAAGGGATGGTGGAAGGAGTAGTCCAAATGGCAGGCAGGGGTGATGCCAAAGGGAAGGGACAATGGCAGGGGGTGATGCCAAAGGGAAGGGACAATGGCAGGGGGTGGTGCCAAAAAGGGCACGAGGGTGGAAGGAGGGAAGGCAAACAAAAGCCAAATGAAATGGGAGAGAAAGGGAGAGAGAAATACGTACACCTGGCATAGGGATAAATGCGAAATGCAATTTTCTTCTTATGGGATAGCGTTGATTTTCAGCACTCTTGCCGCCTTTCGCCTCCTTGTTGCCTTGCTTTCCTTGCTTTCCCTGCTGAAATATTCATTTTGTATTGCATTTCCTTGGCTGCACACGTGTGTGTGTGTGTTTTCTGTGGCCGGAATGGAAAATGCTTCGGCTAACTGCATTTGGCTTGAGAGATTTCGCACGTGTGCCTTTAACCAAGTGCCAGGGTTAAGGGTTAGTTGTTGCCAACGCACACAACACACACAACACACTACACACACACATTGTACAAGGGCAGGCAAACAAATTAGCAAAATCATTGTACAATCTGTAAATGTCAGACAGTGGTGTACAAGTGATTTGTTTAAGAGTGCCAACGAGTGGAATTTTTAAGGAAATTGTATTATATAAATCTAGGTAAAAGGATGACTTTAAAGGATATTTTTAAATAAAGATTTAGTTGGTTATTTTATTTTAATATTTAAGAAATATTTATTTTAAGAATTTTACCCCTAACAACCACTGTTCTCAAAGTACAAAAAATCCCGAAAACCACTTGGATTCACGCTCACTTTCACAGCAAAGGCCAAGTAGCAACCCCATTCTACATTCGCTTATTGTTTTCCCAAATAAAAAAAAAGAGGGATAGAATTGGGACCGGAATTAAAACTCCGGAGCAGGGGGAAACCCCTGAACATTCATCCATATCGAGACGGGCGGCAATAAATTTACAAGTTCTGCTAATGTGCGTTAATGGCTTGTAGTGTTTCAGAGGAACGAGAACATAAAAAAGCATAAAGCGAAGCCGAGAAAATTGTTCGGTTTGGTCGTGTGCCGCCTACTTAGCATATTTGAGAACCTCCTCCTCCTTCTTGTTTTTTATACCGTTGTTGTTATTTAATTTTTTCGTTTGTATGATTAGAGGTTATTATGCTAATTCCCCACCCTGAGTTCTCCGATCCCAAAAAATTTCGCCTAGTTTTGCCTGTAAATTCGGACATTATGGGTGTAATTAGCAATACCGTTATGTGTCCGGACCTTGTCGATGGTTAATTTATGCAAAATTACTCCAAAAGGGAAAAAAGGAAAGTGGGGAAAAACTTTCGGGTTTCTTTTTCTCCATTTCTTTTCGCTGTCCTGTGTATTTTGAGGTTATATTTGAACAATGTGCTAAATGAGTCGAATGTTTGTGTAACAACACCCCCCAGAAATGGAGGAATAATCAGAATATTGGGAGTGGTTCCTCCTTAATGACGCCTGTAATTGGGTTCTAGGGAATAGGATTACCTTGGAAAAGTTAGGAACATATTTTATATATATTATATTATATTTTTCCTTGTAACAATTTATTAATAAGCTAATTTTCCATCTTATTTTTCAGGTATGTAACACACTCAACTTTCCCAAATTCATCAGGGGTCATCAGAAAAGGGCTGAGTATCCACTCCTCTATATATATAGTACTAAAAGCCAAACCACACACCATATATGCATATATTTTATATATATATAATATAGTTGAGTTATAGGTACATATTCTAAGGGGCGGGAGGGAGGTAAAAGTTTGCTTTAGTTAACTGAAAAAGTATTACGCAGTCTAGTGCCCAACCACCAAACTTTAAATATAGCCACATAATTTTTTGGCCAGCAGCCGAAACTTTTCACACAGGCTTCATAACTGTGTGTGAGTATGCCAGGTCCCTGAATTTTCCACCCAGAATTTTCCCACTGCCGGAAAACCTACCTTACCTTACCTACGAGATATTTTTGTGCTGAGTTTACATTATCAATGAACGGCTTTGGCGCTCTTTGCGCTTTTGTGCGGCCGCCTAAGTAGCCCCAATCCCTACAGTTACCTCTCAGCAAAAAAAAAATAACGGTAAAGGGGGTACAAAAATGTGGGCGTTGGGGGGGGCGTGACAGTAGTTGCGGTTTTTGGGCGTGACGGCAACTATGAAATAACGGCACTAACGACTAACGCTCGAAAAGTAAGTAATCTGCAGGCACAGGCAGGGCAGAGAGAGATGTATATGCATAGATACGCGCTTACACGGTACGACGACACCCCGTTTTTCCTCCATTTTCCTCCATTTTCCATGTGTGTGTCGTGTGTGTGTTTGTGGCCCGCCAACAGAAATTTGTTGGGCAATTTCCAAGCCAACAAATCTCTGCAATGCTGCTCCTGCTGCAGGGAAACCTCTGAAAACCCTCCAACTCAACGGGAAAACTACCAAGGACCCAACTCTCACTCTCACAGCCTATAAGGCTTCTGACTGGAGAAGAGCATAGGAATCTGGGCACACTGTAGAAGATTCTTAGATTACCTATAACTGTTGTTGAGTTGGGAACTTTGACTCTAATTTGATAGGTATTATCTTTGGTATTTTAAGCTGAAAAAAGTTTGAAATACTTACTAAAGTTTCATATCATTCTTTTTATCAAAAAGGTTTAATATAAGGTCACACTAAAATAAGTTTCATATACTTCCTTATATCAAAAAGGGGTTAATATTAGGTCACACTAAAAAAAGGGTTTTCAGAGGGAAATAATCCTAGAAAGAAAAATGCTTGAAAAACACTACCTTAGTTTAGGATTTGGTCACACTGAACGAAGAAAGAAAGAGCAAGCTTGGAGTTCATTTTTCTAGTAACGTATTTTTTCACATATTTTCAAGATACGGCCACACTTAAAAATGTATTAAAATAAAGTCTCTCAAACTATTTTAAATAATAATAAATAATTGCTAATACTTGAAAAATCAATAAAAGGATTTTTAAATATTTTAAATAATATTTAAAAAATAGGTAAAGCTTGAAAAATAAATACATGTCTTTTTAAATATTGTGAATAATATTTAAAAAATAGGTAAAGGTTCAAAAATTAATATATGTGTTTTAAAATATTTTAAATAATATTAAAAAAATATCTAATACTTGAAAAATCATTACATATCCTTTTAAATATTTTAAATAATATTAAAAAATTGCTAATACTTAAAAAATCAATAGATGAATTTTTAAATATTTTAAAAAATATGTAAAGCCTAAAAAATCAATAGATGTATTTTAAAAAATACAAGCATATAATTTTCACATTCATTTCAGCCCCAAAAACACTTGAGCAACGCAATTCTCTACCAGAAACCACGTGTTCTAATCTCTAGATGGCATCCTAAAGGGGGAGCTTGTTTTTTATTTTTCTGGGAGGGTGTGTGTTAGGTGTGTGTGTTTGGAGGCTGTGTGTGTTCAGTGGGTTGTGCTGGAGGTTGGTCGGTGGACACACATGCAGCTTGTAACTTGCACATGCACAGCGCCAGCTGCTGATGCTGATGCTGCTTGCTAACAAGGCTCGGACCTTCACGGTGCAAAAGGGGGGCTAAGAGGGGACTAGAAATAGAACCAAAGGGGGAGGAGGCCAGTCCGCCCAGCGCCACCCCCTACAGTGGAACAGGAGCGGCATACACAAACTGTCGCCAAAAACAATTTCGCTGAGATTTAAGTTCTGTTGAACAATTTCCGCTTTGGCTTTGCCCCAAAAAAAAAATGAAAACAAAAATGCAGTAAAGTAAGGGGAGAGACTGTGGGAAAACTGTGGGAAAATGGAGCAGTTACTGGGGAAAATCAGCAGCAGGAGCTACACCCACACCCACACCCAGAAGAGGCCGCACAACAAAAACCACATTCATAGATAATGTGCAGCTTTTGGGTTTGCGGTTATTTTGTATGCTTCGTCGGTCTGCCAGTTGCCATGGACCTCTGCCTCTCGCTCCTCTCTCAGTTTCTCTAGTTTTTTTTTTTTTTCTCCCTCTCTCTCTCACTTTGTGGAGAAAAAATAGAGAAAGAAGTGCTCATCCAATTTTCGTTGTCGTCGTGGTGAAATTTTTGGTGCGCTCCACACAGAAATTGCATTTTTCCCGCTGACAATATCGCGTCGTCGTCGTCGCTTTTCCTTTTGTCCTTTTGCAGGACCAGGAGCAGGAGCAGGAGCAGCTAAGCAGAGATAGATGGAAAAGGGAAGCGAAACTGACAACGGATTCAGACTCGGACTCGGACTCGGATTGCGATTGGGGGACTACTCCGGATCCTGGTTTGGATTTGGATTTCGGACCACCGAAAAGTTACCCGCCAGTCAAGCGCTCGGCCACAAACTTTTGGGCACGATTTTCGGTTTTGCGAAAAACAACAAAAACAAAAAAATTGTGTCCCTGCTTTTTGCTGATGCTTTTTTTTTTCTCTCAGCTTTTTGTCTCGTCGTCAGTCAGTCAGTCAGCGTTAAAATGTGCTGACTGTACAAACTGGTCCTTTTCGGCCGGCTTTGTCATTATCAGAGGACGAGCCGCGAATCCTGGCAATTTCTGGCCACTAAACTCGGGGATTTTTAAGGCATTTTTCCTAGTTGGGTTTTAAGCCCTTTATAGTGATTGGTTTATTATGATTTAAGGGAAGAATTAAGTTAAATAAATTATAAAATTCACATAAATTATAGCTTCTTATATATATTCTTTAGATTTATATCACAAAATTATTCTTTAACAAGAGTTTTATCTAATTTTAAATGGCTTTGCAGTCTAGTCTTAAATCTTAACAAAACATTACATTAGATTATTAAACAGTCATAGAAATATATCTAAAAAATAGTTAAGACTTGGAACCCTTAAATGCCATTTGTCCGTCACTCGTTTGACCTTTTCAAGCGACTCTTTCAACGCTTTCTCGTGCTCTTTCGCGCGGGTCAAAAGTTCATGGACTGATCAATGTCGCTGTCAGTCAGTCCTCAACATAGCCTCCTTTTTTCGGGGGTCCCCCAAAACAAATCAAAGTAAATTAGAAGATGAAACACAAAACAAGTGCAGGGAAGGGGAAACAGAGGGAAAGACCGAGACGGAGATGGAGTTAAGTGCAATTCTCTTCGCATTGATTGCGCACTTGATTACGATAAATGAAACGTCAACAAGCATCCCTGTCCCAGTCCCAGTTTTGTTCTCCGTCTCCGACTCAGTCTCCGTCTCGGTCTCGTGCGAGGGTCCTTGGGGGCATCCTGTGCAGCCTGCACACGTATTGTTGGCGCTGTCCTTGTCCTCGTCCTGCCCCTACCAGCTGCTCACTGATTTCTTTTGTCTACTGAACAAAAAACCTTGTGAGTCTTGGAAATTTTGGGGGAATTAAAAACTTTGCTTCTAGGATTTTCCTTCTATTTTTGAAAACCCTTCTGAAAGTTGCTGGTTTATCCGGCTCGAAGGACCAATATTTGCAGACTAGCTGCAAAAGGATGCAAGAGAGCGGGACATCGAAGATATATTTTTCTTCAAGTCCTTGAGCTTCATAATTTTCCCTCAGTGCCTGGACTGACTTTTCCCTCAACCTTTTCCCCAGCTGCGTCAGCGTTTCTCACATCTCTCTCTTTCTCTGTCTCTGACGGCGGCCGAAAAATCACAGAGGCCAAGCCGGAAAATCAGGCTGATGTCGCCCCGGTTTCTCTAGAGAACCTCTCCTGCTGCTGCCTGATTTTCCGCCGCTCCGAATTTTCCCCCATTCCCCGAGGTTTTTCTCAAGGCGCCGGAGCAAATGTTGACATGCTGGCAGCAAGCCGTGACTGGACTTTAGACCCATGGACATGGACACGGACATGGATCCGTATCCGGACACTCGCTGGGGCGCTGGACGGGCATATATCCATCCACTCACGTCGCTGGGCCGTCTGTTTGTCATTTTGCCGCTTGGCCACTTAAGGCAACAATGTCACCTACTAGCCAAGAACCAACCCCATCGGAGAAGAGCCTCCTCCTCATCCCTCCTCCTCCTGCCTGGAAAATCCTTGAGTGAGTGCACAATGTCCTCAAACCCTCCTCCGTCCTGGCTTCATGTGTGTGTCTGGGCTCCGTTGCCACACTCTGGAGAATTCATTCATGTTGAAATGCGCAAATTTGTTATCAACGCTTTATGCCATTATGTTCCATGTTGCCGGGAGATTTCCCTCCCCTCATATCCTTGAGCAGGGGCAGCATTTTGGGCCCCAGGAGAAGAGGTTTCCCCTTAGCCCCATTGTCTCTCCTTGGGCTCTTGTCTTCAAAGAGGTTTCCTTTGTGGCTCATTGACTCATTAGATGGCGATATAAATATGTGACCTAATTTTTGATGAAATTCTTAGAACAGCTGAAAAATTTAAAAGGGAATAATTATTAGGTAACTTTTTATTCAAGTTTAGAATTAGAATTTAAAATGTAATTAAATTATAAGACCTTCAAAAATGTCAAGTAAAGGAAAAACTAGCAGAAAAGTCTAAGCTGTCAGGAAAAACCTGAAGAACGCTTGGAAAATTCTTCTCTCTCATTGAGTAAAAGGTCCAGTTTGGTTCACGAAATGCCACATTAATTAGAATTATCTTAAGTGTGCCTCACTGAGGCAGAAACTCTTCTCTTTCAGCTGAATTTTATGTAAATAAGTTGCATCCACACAACCTTTTAGTTGCCCCAAAAGTTCCCTAAAAAAGGGAAATAAAAATAATATAAAATACCAGGAAAACCCACAAGCTCACAAGGAAAACAACAACAATGGCGGCAGCGTTGGCATTTTATTGAATACAAAGTTTTCCCAACCTCCCCCCAAAAAGGCAAGGCCGCAGTGTATTATAAATTAATAAGCGAAACACACACACACACACACACACTGGAGTTTTTGGCATAAATAATAAAGTTAAATACGCTTACACAACGCGAGGCAGCAACTTCATCCTGAACTTCCTGCTGGAAAATGCCGAATTTATCCAGCGAGTTCTCAATTGTTTTCCCTTCATGTGTGTGGGTTTTCCTTTCCGGCTATCCTTTGGGTAACATTTTGGTCGATTTCAGCGGCAAAGTTGAGCGGGAAATTTGCCGCAGAATATTATTTTCAAAACAAAAAGGGAAAATAACGTAGCATAGATGTAGGAATAACTGAAATTCTAAGGGTTATGGGAAATATTTTGCTAGGCGGAGAGTTTATTTTAAGTTTGAACGAAGCAAAAGTATGTTTAATAATTTCTTTAATAAAAAATAGGTTTCTTCTCTAACTTAAAACCCATTTATTGGCCATATCTCTTTGTTTTCCCTTTTCCTTTGGCATAAATTGATTTTTCCCCCCAAAAAACAAAAAAAAAAAGGCAATTTATCAACATTTTCGATTAGCTTACCACGAAACGCAATTCCGGCAAAGATTTGTCACCCAACAGAACAGAACAGAACAGAACAGACAACAGAACCGCAATCCGTTTGGAGGCAACTCTATCAAAATTCCGGGAAGGGAATTGTCAGCGCATTGCCCCGGAATTATTTTGATTAAGTAGCCGGGGCCAAATCGATATATCAACGCGTTTGCACGCGACACTCCGTATGACTCCGACCCTCGCTCTGTGTTTGGGTTCCAATTCCGATTCCGATTCCGACTCTGAATCCAAGTTCCCGACCAGAAACCAACCTCAATTCCATTGCAGATGTACCCCGAAAACCCCCCAAAAAACGACAGTGACAAACGTAGGCGATATTTACGCACTTGTGCAGTTGTTTTCTGTGGTCTACACTGTTCGAAATAATAAAGAAATATTTTAGACTTTAATTGGGAAAGTGGTTGCCTTAAAAAAATATTACTTTTAATTAGAAGATGAAAGCTTAAAACACTGAAAAGGTAACAGTTTTTAGGAGTTTGCTGTGTCTTCTGACTAAGTCATATTTAAAATGCTAGAAGCAGTTGAGAATTTTAGAGTTTTACTGTCGAAATTCTTAATAATCATAAAGATTTTTATTTTTTGGCATACATAAATACTTATAGGTTTTCTCGGTACCAATTAAAGTCATGAAAATTCTCTGTAAGCTTAGTTTTTTTTATAAACATAATTTTTGTTTTATGCAACACTAAAACCAGTTGAGAATTTTAGAGTCACATATCTTGAAATACAGATTTCTTTGCTTAATATTTGCAAGCTTAAAAAATAAATTTTTGGTTTGAAAATTCTATCAAAATTATTCCATAAATTCCTCTTTATTACCTCTAAATATTTTCCCTCTGTGCATTTGTCGCCCAAAAGTATCCGAGTATCTTGCGGCCGTGTATCTGTATCTTTTGATTTATAACCGAGTGAGGAGAGAACATAACCGCGCACTTTAATATGAATCATTTGACATATTTCGGATGTTGCCTTTGTTTTTAACCGTCTCACATTTTTGATTTATTGCTCCCTCCCCTCCCTCCCTCCCTCCTCCTCCGTTTCGTTCATTATTGCTTCCTGGCTTCATTAACAAGAAGAACAGGAAGGAGAGAGAGAGAGAGGATAAAGGAGAGGACAGAGCGTAGGCGACAAAAATTAGTAAGAAAATTTATTGCATGTGTGTTATCAGTCTTGTCTTTTCTCCTCTTTTTTTCACTCCAAGTTGCATTCAAATGCCTTTTTTTGTGAGTCAGAAAACTGTAGGGTTTTCCCTGGGAAGATATCACTAATTTAGGCATTTCTAGAGAACGAATTTAATAGAATTATAAAAGATATTTTCGAAAAACCCTTGAGTTTATCTTTATTTTAGTCAATGAATCCTTACTTTCGGATCCCTTTTAAGTGCTGCAATTTAACAGGATCCGATACACACCTCCATCAATTCCGTAAATTGTGTCTGCCAAACCGAGTTGTCATCGCGTATCTTTGCATCTTTGGGATAACGAGAGCCACGAACCTGGCTAAAACAAAGCAAATTTGCATAAGCAAAAAAACGAAAGAAAAAAAAGGAAACGAAAGAAATTGACTGTCGAGCGGAAAGTTAATGCAACTAATGACAAAAACGCCGTCACCTGAAATCCGGGAATAAATCGAGGGACTTGGAACTGGGAACTGGATACTTTGGCACTTGATTCATTCGGTGACACTCACTCAATTTCTTGCTGATAAACAAATTGAATGCGGGGATTCTCCAGGATTCCGAGAAACACGGGGTAGATCCTGGCCCCAGGGGGCACACTCACACTCGCACACAAATGGAAGTGAAATAAAAGTTGAAAGGGAATAAATAACGAAAAGCGCATTGATTTATTTTAGCCAGTTTGTTGTTAACATTTTAACGATTTTGTCCTGGCATTTTAGCTCGTTTCGGTCCTCTGCCTGGCTTCCTTTCCCTTCCATTCCCTTCCCCTGTTTTGGCCTTTTCGGTGTGTGTCTGTCTCTTAGCCAAATTGCTGAACATTAGTCACCGATTGACAAGGCAAAGTCAGGCCCAGGAACCTGAATTGAAGTCGGGCCAAGAAGGTCCCCAAACATCTTGCTCACAGCTTAACATTTCTACCTGTTTTTACACAGAGAGAAATGGTTGGGAACCAGTACTTGAGATCTAGGAAGGGCTTGACAAATATTTAGTACTTTCTCTCAGTGATTTTCTGCCCCCGATTTACCTTACACAAATCAACTAATTTCAAACTTGTCGATATTTTAATGAAATAAAAAAGAAAGGAAATGCAAGAAATATAGGAAAATGAATGGAAAAACAGAACAGGAGTCGGTGTGAGCTGAAACAGAACAGAACAGAAGTCCTGAAGGCAGAGTGAAATATTTTATTATTTTCCCTTCTCCGTGCTCATTTCTCCTCTATCTCGCTCCCATTCCTCAGACATTTGTCACTGTCGAATTTTGTTCGTTGTCGCCTGGCCAGGTTACCTCGGCACTTTGGCTAATGAAACGCCAGCCCAGCCAGGCCAGTCGATGTCCGGGTCATAGGCCATATGAATGGCACCGGAATTACCTTTGCATTCAAGAAAAAACAAAACAAATATCAAGAAAAACAAAACTTAATAGAAAAAACAGAAATGGAAGAATAATTACAAACCAAGTTGGATAATGATTTATGCGTAGAATATTTTATGGTATCTTATAAAATGTAACATTGCATTCCTTATTATTTATTTACAACCCTGTCCATAGATTAGGTTAATATTTTATTGCATTTTATAACATTTATCTAAAATAATATTATTGTTATGTTCTAAAAACTTTTTCCAGTTTTTTTTTAATATTTCTTTATATTTTAAATATTTATTTGCTTGCTTTAAACTTAACAATGGCAACCCTGACGCTGGCCCGTTATCTGTCTGTGTGTGTGTGTGTGGTGTACTGCCGCATCTGCAATGCGGGTGACAACCCTGCCCATAGATTATGTTAATATTTAATTGCATTTTATAACATTTGTCTAAAATAATATTATTATTATGTTTTAAAAACTTTTTCCAGTTTTTTTTAATATTTCTTTATATTTCGCCTTGTTTTTAGATATTTATTTGCTTGCTTTAAACTTAACAATGGCAACCCTGACGCTGTCCCGTTATCTCTGTGTGTGCCGCATCTGCAATGCGGGTGACAACCCTGGCCATAGATTAGGTTCCTTTTGCTCACTTTTTTGGCCAGCTTTTTGCTTCCTCAGTCTTTTGTGGCGCACTGGCGATGGCAGCGCACCGCCTTTTGTTCGCTTGACAGGCTACGTTTTTCGACCATTCCATTCCCCCTTGGAAAATCCTCATTTTCCGGGACATTTTGAATACTAGTAGTAGTTGCGTGTGTGTGTGTGATAGAGTGTGGTGTCTGTGGCATGAGAGAGAGTGTGCGACACTTGGCGATTGCCTCGGTGTGTTTGCATTCAACAATGGCCCAAAACAAGCAGAGTTGCCACCCTGCCTCAAAGGAGATAGAGAGGGAGAGAGCTGAACTCCAACTCTCTCAACGGTGGAAATGTCGGAGGAAAAATTTCAAACACGTTTCAATAAAATTCAATTTGTAGCACATTTCAACGCTTTCCGCTGGCGCTTACCTACCCGCCACTCACATATGCATGAATTTCCTTTTTGCACTTTGGGTACACAAGCCCCCCGCACACCTCCTGGGTTTTTCCCCCTCTTTTTTCCTCTTTTTTTTTTGGTGTTTTTGGAACCCATCTCCATTGCGTTCGCAAACCATTTTGGCACTTTGCTTTTGAGCTATGCAAAATGAACGTCAACAAGGCGCCGCATCTTCTGTGTGTGTGTGAGGGGTTTTTCGGGGGGTGGTGGCAACCCCCACACCCACCCTCCACTTCGGGGTTCGTAAATTTCGCGATATTTTCGATTTCGCGTTTACTTTGGCCTCTGCTCCTCCTCCTCCATCGCCTTTTGTGGCACTCAAACCAAGCTCAAGGATATTTTTCAAACATGTTCATACATGTCGCACGCACGCACGCAGCACCCCACAAAAAAAGGAACCCAAACCCAACCCCAACTCAAACCCTATTTTGCCATTTCTCCACTCCGTGTGGCATCCGTTTCGGCTCTGCCTACAAAATGCAAATGCAAACAGCATACAAATTAGTAAAACGGAAACAGGCGTTTGTGTTTTGTAATATTTGCCCCAAAACAACACACACACCTGACGACAGCCAGCTAAATTTCGTGCTGGAAAATATATATATATAGAATATATATATTTTGTATGTTTGTGGGTGTAAAAATGGTAAATAAAAATAGAAACGCATTTTCCTTCACACTGTTTTCACCTCGACTCACCTCAGATGGCGACCTCACCACAGCTCTTTGGCACTCTGTTTGCCTTCACTGGCTTCATTTTGATATTTTTGCTTAAATTACCCAACTGGCACGTTTTGTGAAACACCCCCCCGCGATGTCGGAAAAATATATATACACCCCTCCGCCGAGTTTCTATTCGCTTTGAGCACTGAGAAAAATTTGGGGAAAACTAAAAATTCGGAGGTATTTTTCGTATAATAAAATTTAGTTACATTATATAAAAAAGGGAATTTTCTCTTTTATTTCACATATCTTAAGCCTTGCTTAAACTGGGTTCCTTGGTTTAGTGTGCCCCTTTGTTCTTGAATAGAAAATACCTTTCAAAAATACCAAAAGCTTAACTTTATACTACATTTTCTAGAAAAACTTCACTAAAAGTCAGTGCATTTGCTTTCAATTTATTTATCTTTAATATAATTTATATAAAAAAAGGGAATTTTCTCTTTTATTTCCCATATCTTAAGCCTTGCTTAGACTGAGTTCCTTGGTTTAGTGTGTCCGTTTGTGCTTAAACAAAAAATACCTTTCAAAAATACCAAAAGCTTAACTTTATACTTAATTTGCTAGAAATACTTCAATAAAAGTCACTGCCTTTGCTGTCAATATATTTGTTTTAAAATCCCTGCAAAAATTTAAATAATTTTTAAAAAAAGTCACATATTAAAAGCAGGAATTTTTTCTTAACGTGTAGCCACCGCTCTCCTCCGACTTCCTTCAGTTTTTCTATTAGATTTTCAGCGATGCGTAAGGTTTAATAAGCAGCGCGTGATATTCATTACCCGCAAAGGAGGCACAGGCACAAAAAAATAAATAAATAAGGCAGCAGGGAAAATGTATTTCACTTTCCTTGTGTGTGGATTTTGCAATAATGCGAAATGAATACACAGAAATCAGGGGGAGGAACACCACCCATCCATCAGGACACTGGACACCCCACACAAAAAAAAAAATCAAGTACAAGCGGGAAAATCAACATGAAACAATTTTAATACAGTTTTCATCTGGCTTGGCAGCTTGAAAGTAAAATTAACCCCGGTACCTCATCCTCATCCTCATCCTTCTGTGGCTTCCTTAGCCTAATTTATTTTCTTTAATGACTTTCTCATACACACGTTGGCAGGATGGGAAGGATAATGGGTGGTGGGGTGATGGTGTGCCAAGGAAGTCGCATAAATCCCATCTTGATATTGATATTCAGGACGAGAGGCACATAATTGGAAATTAGAGATGCTGCCAGGACACACTGTTGCGATAAAGATCGTGACAAATACGTATGCTATAGAGTCCTTGGGGAACGTGTAATTAACTGAAACAATAAGGAAGTTTCTGGGAGGAATAAATAATAAATAAAATAATAAGAATCACTCCAGAACTTTTTAGAAATAATAAAGAAATATATTGAAGGGTTCAATAGCTTTCCAGAAAGAATCAAGAACTTTTAAGAAAGAATTAATAACTTTTTAGAAATAATCAAGAAATATACCCAAAGGATCGACATCTTTCTGGAAAGCAGAAAGAATTAAGAACTTTTTAGAAAGAATCAAGATCTTTTTAGAAGGAATCAAGAACTTTTAAGAAATAATAAAGAACTTTTTAGAAAGAATCAAGAAAATTGTAAAATATTCTATAAACTTATAGAACTCAAAGTTGTGCTTCTCTTAGCGGGGCAGAAAGTCAACTAAAAATATTTCCAGACCTAAAAAACACAACTATTAACAATTGTAAGGTTAACGCATACTTTAAATATCTTTTTTTGTAAGAAGTTTTTCTTTGTTTTTAAGCAAATAATTATATTTCTTTAGCATTTAATTCAAGGATAGTTTCCTTTTCAAATAAGACTCCAATCCGTTGCACTTTCAATGACTTCCTGTCGTGTCCCCAAAACCGAACATGATGTTGCTTAAGAGAAGCAACCAGGCTGATGAGCAAGGTGCAGAGTGTTGTGTATAGTGTTGTGTGTAGTGTGTGTGCTGTGTGTTGTGGCAACATCCAGCAACTGTTAATGGCTTCGACAATTTGCATTTTCGGCAATCAAATAATGTTGGCCGTCGCCTGCAGTTGGCATCGCCACCGAGAGCATTACAACAGAGAGATGCAGATGCAGTTGCAAGGAAAATGGGTGGGAAAATGGGGGAGGGGAAGGGGGAGGAAAACGCGGTGACAGGCTAATTACACATGCCAGTTACAAGTCACTGAGTGGCGGCAGCAGTTCGTGAAGTGGTTATTCGGTTATTTGTCATCATTGGATGGAGTGTTACGTCATAAATTTCGAAGAAACTGATCGAACGGGAAATTTGTAATATGAGGAAATTGTTTAATAATAATTCAAAAATTATTTCAAAAACTTTTAACATAAAATTATATTTTATTTTGTTACGTTTTTGTTCTCTTCAACCGAGTTTCGGTTTCGGGATAACCTGTAATTATCGTCTTTCAACTTAATTATGGTTCCACGATCCAAGCAACTGTTGCACCCTCATCACTCACGAGTGTATCAGACATTCAGATAGCGACAGCTGCTTCAGCGATCATCAGGCAGTATCTCAATCTGGGAAACGAATCGGAATCAAAATCGAAAATGAAATCGAAAGCCCGAAAACTGAGACACTAATCCCATTATGGCACTTCAAACGGATGCCAGTCAAGTTGCTTATTGCATCATCACAGCGAATTGAAGGAGTTCCCGGGTTTCCATCCCCTTTCGAAGGGAATTTGAAATGTTTTTTTGGGGGAGTTTTAGTTGAAAATTTGTTGATTTGAAGTAGCTTAGATTTTACGAGAAGATATATAAGGTTTGAAGTCTTCTTTGGGTTTAATTTTGGGGTTTAATTGGGTTAAAGATCATTTTAATTTATTAAAAACTAGAAATAGTTAATAAAACTATTTAAAACCTTTTAAAATAAAGTCAAAACTTCTCTTGATGTCAAATATTTCTTTATATACTTATTTAATTAAATTTTTACCCTGTACAAACCTTTTCTTTATAATTTCCTTTTTTAAATTATTAGAAACTAGAAATAGCAATTAAAACTATTAAAAACCTTTTAAAATGAAGACAAAATTATCCTTAATGTCAAAAATTTCTTTATACATATTTTAGGAACCTAAAAAACCTTTAAAAACCCCTTTACCTACTTTAGTTTTCTTTATAATTTCCTCTAAATCCCACTTGCAATGCTATTGACCCCACAAAAAGACTTTCCCAAGATTTCCCCATTTAAAAATTTTCCTGGTTATGTCATTTTCCTTCTCCTCGTCTCAGCTTAGTTTTCCCTTTTGGCTGATTGCATTCTCATCGATCTCTTAACGCCTGTTAGCCAGAAAAAAAAAACTTTGCCCACACCTCGACATAATGCTTAACCCTATTAGGACACGCCCCTCCCCCTCTAGCTAGATGTCTGTTTTAATTGCTTCGAGGGGTGCAGTTTTCCTCGGGTTTTCCCAGCCACTTTTTTGGGGCATTTTCCTTTTTTCTCGATTTTTTTGTGCAATTTGCATGCGATGTGTCGATGGGAGATGCCAAGAAGTTGCCAAGTGGAAATGTTTGCCAAGCTCTTGGAGTGCGGTTTTTCCACGGGTTTGGGGGGGAGGTTGAATCCATTGACAGTTCAATGGGAAACTTGGAAAAACTCGGTGGAAAACTCGGGGAAACCTCCCCCATCCTCCACCTTGGGCAGAGAGCGAGAAGAGACGCTCTCTGCTGGCCAGGATAAACATGTTAATTTCGAGAAATGCAAAAATTCTATAATCCGATTTTATGTTTTATTCATTCCGTCTGGCAAGGCGACACACACACACACAGATACACACACACACACATACAGCTGAGCAATTAGAATTTTAAATTTCGTGTCTGCCTAGAAATCGACAGATTGAAGCTTACTTTTTTGTTATATATACAAAGGGCACTGTGAGAAAATATATTTTGTAAAAAGGGAAATATAATTATGAAACTAAAAAGAGAGGTTTTGGAATTTTTAGAATTTTTTTACAAGAAATATTTGTATATTTTTGAATGCTTTTTCTTTAAATATTATTTATAAAATAAACCAAATTTTAGCCTAGAAAAAATAGTCAAAAAGTAATTATAACAAAAGGACAGAGATTAAAATAAGAGAACATTATTTCTGACTTAATTATGAATCTAAAATAAGAGTTTTCGGAATTTTTGGAATTCTTTTTCTAGAAACTTTGTATGTTTTTTAATGTTTCTTTCTTTAAATATTATTTAATAAATATATAACTTTTTTATCATTTATTTTATATTTCTGCCTTGAATTATACATTTATTTTCTTCCCGTCTAAATATAATTGTATTTATGCAAAAATAAAAAAAGAAGTTGAAAAAACAGTGTCCTGTTCTGTGTGTGTGTGTGTGTGTGTGTGTGAGCATGTCCTATTGTCAATATATTTTTATCGACATCGACGCACATTAACCTACTTTGGGCGCCAATTTCCACAGCTTCTTTTCTCTCTCTCTCTCTCTTTCTCTCTCTTAGTCGTTATTTTTCCTCTCTTTCTGAGCTCCTCATCCTTGTTAGATATTCAAATTTGTCCGCTGACATGGGTGCGGCGACACCGAAGGGGGGTCAGCATCTGATTATGCGTTGACACCAATTTGATTTCTGAATAGAGATTGCTTCAACTTGGGGTTCTTTTTCGGATAAGCAAAAAAAAAGGAAAGAATCTTGAAAGACATGTCAAACTATTTCGCAAGAAAATAAATTACAAAGTGAAGAGGTTTCGCTAAAATATTTACTAATATCAAGATTACAGGAAAATATTATGTCCATTTGTTTTTCAAAGCCTTGATTTGCATACAAAAGGGTTTTTAGCTATTTATGAAATTCAAATTCAAATTCAAACTCAAATGGGAATTCCTGTGCTGGAAACCTATTTTTAGACTCTCCTGGTCAAATATTATTTTGTATCCTGGCTCCTGTATCCAGTTTCCTCATCATTATGCGTAGGAAAACTGGTTGCCTTGGTCCTCGGTCGGTTTTATTTACTTTTAATTTACTTTTAATTATAAATTCATGCTTTCCTTGGATGGGATTAAGCTTTAAATGCAAAACGGTAAACAGAGACTCACTCGCCTGCCTTCCCGCATTTCTCGAAGGACTTTTCGCCTCGCCTTGGCATCTCTCCCTCTCTCCCTGAGAGAAATGAAAAAAGAAGAGGGAGAAAATTGTTTGGGGATGCGTCATAAAATTTGTATTTGGGCCATATGATTTATGTGCCCCTCCAGTTGGCCTGGAACCCGGATCCGGATATTTATACAGGCTCATCATTCGCTTCAGTGGGCGGCCTCTCAGGATCCTCTCGGAATTAATTTCAAGTTTCGCTTTCAGTTCGCTCTGTTGTTTGTGGCTTTTGTTTATTTATAGCGTTTCCTTTTGCCGAAGAAGCCCCTCGACTCTGCCTGTTCCTTTTCTGAACTAATTTAGATGATGGCGAAGGACCCCATCTTTTCTTGGGGCTTCGAACGAACCATCTGGCCTAAATATTAGTTTGTTAAAAGTCTTGCCAGCTTCCTTTTTCTTCTTTTTATTTGAGAATAAGTTTGGCTTTCGCAAAACTCATTTAAAGTTGTTTTCAGCTGAAAATAATTGATAATAAAGCGTAAGATCTGTGTCTTATGTACATAACTCAGCTGAACTTTGGAATATCTTAGTGAAATTTGGTATACAATCAGTTTTTGGCCAACAGTTTTAAACAAAAGTCAAGAAAATATTTTTCTTATGTGAAAATATAAAAAAAAGTTAAATTTAAGCATAAATCTTGTTCGTTAAAGAGAATATTTGTTAAAAACTAAGCCTATCTTCAAAATATTAAACTAAAACTTTTCCTACAGTAAGTTCTCATGTGCTAGAATTTAAATAAAATAATGTTTTATGTTAAAAATTAAAGAAAAAAATATTTTTGTAATTGAAGATTTACTCTTTAATTTTTCGCTAATTTTCATTACGTTTTTGGCACTTTAAAAACGTTTTTTCGGCATGTTTTTCTTAAATTTGACTTGCATCAACAAGCTTTTCCGCTTTTCCTGGGCTTTTTTCGTATTTTTGCGGTTCCTCCTTCATCTTCTTTTGCTTTTTTCTCTCCGTTGTTGTTGTTGTTTCAGTGCCTTTTGGTTTTCCATCTATCATCATCCCCATTTATACGCGCAAATATTTGCGCTTTACTGCGGATTTTTGTTCCTTTTCGGGGGTTCTCTCTCCTTCTTCCTTCTCCTCTTTGTTTTGCCAGTTTCCCTCCTCCTCCACTTCCACTTCCTCTTCCGTCGCCGTCTCCCTTTTGCGCCGCTCTTCGCGCTGCCCTTTGTATGGATTTCCATTCAATGCGAAATGCCGCGCAACGCAACGAGCCGAAATGAAAATGTTTAAATGAAAGATTGATTGGATTTTGATGAATTTCAGCTACACACATACATCACACACACACTTGCTGAGCTCGTTTTGTTGTTGAAAAAAGGAATATATATATAGTATATATATATATATATGTATTTGTATAAAAAGGCCAACCAAATTGCACACACACAAAAATTACATTGAGATTAAAGTAAAGTAAATCAATCTCATGCCAACGAGAAGGAAATTGGGTTGCGAGTGAAAATAGGAATATATGTATATAGAAACATATATATATCAATATTCAAAGTCGATTTTCTCATGCAAAAGAGCGTAAACTCGACAATGAATCTGTCGCTTTTTGTTCCAAAGCTCCTTCCTGTTGTAAGCCTCAAATTGGATCCATTTGTTCGACCAGAAAATATATCTGTTCTTAAATCTTATAAATCTATATATAAAGAGCGAGCCATATTTTCCAGAATAATTCTGTATTTAAAATGAATAGAAAAGCGGATCAGGGTTTTATAGTATTTGAACAGATTTATGATTTGGAATAGAAAAGAAAAATTGAAGAGAAATTCTTTAAAAATATTACAAAAGCTGAATAACAATTCAAAGTCTGCCTGGGCCTTGTTCAGGACTCTCAAAGGATTTTATTGTGATTATTTAAATTATTTATATTAGATTTTTTACTAAATTTAAATTAATATTTATATTTCTAAATAGGAACCTTTAGATTTTAAGTTACAACTTTCATAGGAATTCATTGGTTTTCAGTTCCTTGAAATCTTCCCTAAAAAACACCCAAAAATTGCATATCTTTTCATCCAATTAAATATTTAAAACCCCGAAAAATTTAAACAGTCAATGCAAAAAATATTTGCTCTTTTCTAGAACCAAAAAAAGTATACACACACTTCCATATTTGTTGACTGGAATTCAGGAAGTCGTAAGGATTAATGGTCTACGGCGGATGTATTTATTGCCTAAATGCATGGCTCTCATATCCGTTTTAATATTATTTCTGCAACCATCAAGTGGACAATGTCCTGCCAGGACACAAGAGTGTGTGTGTGGTGTGTGGTGTGTGGTGCCTGGGGCATCATTAGGTTCATATGTCATCCCATAGATGCGATGCGCACACGGAACTAATGAATTTTTCATAAATCCCAACCACCGTTTCGGCCATCCGGGGGTTGATCGTCTGGGGTGGCTTTTAATTCGCATTTTCCACCGTGTTTCCTTACCCCTCTTTATATATTTTTTTGGGAAAATTCCCACCCACCAGTCGGTGTTGTTGTTGCTGTGTTGGTCTGCGCTTGACACAAAAACCAGATTAAAAGATTATGTTGCAAATTAACTTGAGGGCGGTCACTGGACCCAAGCACGAGGACGAGCACGAGCACAAGGACGAGGACGAGAAGCAGGATCCAGACCATTCACATTATATTTTCTGGTAAAGGGCATCGAGTAAATATGGTTAAAAAAGGCTTGCCAGGACCTGGTATTTATGATAAGGAAAAGGATAACAGAAAAGTATAATTAAAAATCATTTCCAGTACTTCTATATCATAATCTTAACTGTCATGAAATTATCATCCTTAAAACTAGTTTGTTTTGATTTTCAAGGAATTATCTATATAAAAACTATATAAAATCAAATACTTCTTATATAAGAAAATCAAATTCCTTCTATTATCATCTCCCCTTGACTTTTCTGGTAATTGATGGACCGGAAATAAAAAGGGGGCTGTGTTTTTTTGTGCAGGTCGCAAAGTGTGTGGGCCACGCCCACTGATTTGATTATTAGCCAGATGGGCGAGCATATTACTTTTGCGCTTTATGGCAACGCCCAACAAAGGACCTCCTGCCAATATATATATTAGATGAGGGATGCTATGCTGTGTCCTTGCTGGTGGTTGCTTTCGGCTGCACTTGCAGCTGCAGAGCCGGCGTCTAATTCAATTTATGCCATTTCAAATCGCCATCGAGATATATGTACTATATATATATATATATAGATTTTCCCCCTGAAAGGAGCCACGTGTTCGCAGGACGATGACCCGCTGCGATTTTCGATTTAGCAATTTCGCTCTCTCTCTTTTTTTTCTTCCTTGGGCAATTTCCGTTATTAGCTCGATTGATTTTATTGCCACACTTCTGGCAAATATTAAAAATCTTCCTCACACTCTATATATTTCTTTTTTATTTCTATTTTGTGAGCTGCCCAGCAGGACTTTAAAAGGAAGAACTAAATATCTGCCGCCTTTTCCCAAGCTTTCCTTTCGCTTCCTTTTTGGAAAGTGTGTTTGCCTTGGAGCGTCGGCGACATTGCTGCATAATCCTTTGGCAAACACCCCTCAGCCTCAGCCTCTGCCTCACCCTGAGTCGCACCCTCATCCTCATCCCTCACCCCTCAACCTCACCCCGTTTTGCGCTCGTTACCTACGCGAACGAAGCTTGAGCTCAAGCAGCCGTCGTCACTCGACAAACACAATTAATAAGCGCTTGGAAAAATGTTTGAGGCGCTTATCGCGCGACGCTTTTCAGGCCTTTCCTTCGTTTCTCTGCCTCTTTTTTTTTCCAAATGCAAAACAAGCAAAAAAGGCAAGGAAAACAGCAGCGGGAAATTGGAAAAGTCGACAGTGGAATGCCCTACGAGAGAAGAGAGGAAATTAAATAGGAGTCTGTGACAGAAAAAAAGATAAAAAGCTGCGTTCTATTTGATTTTTTAGTTACTTTTCTATATAGTTTCTTAGAAACATTTACTTATTTTAAATGGTAAATATATTTAGCATTAATTTTAGGGCTTAAGAATTGATAAATTCAGGTTTTTATTCAAACTTAAACCTTTTCATTTCATATTTAATCGCGGAATATTCTTCTTTAATCGATTATTTATTTTTTAGTTACTTTTTTCTATATTGTTTCTTAACAACTTTTAGTTATTTTAAATGGTAAATATATTTAGCATTTATTTTAAGGCTCAAGAATTAACAAATTTTATAAACATGAATTTGAATTCAAGCTTAAACCTTTCAATTTCATATTTAATCGATTATTTATTCTGTAGGTAAGCTGGCAAACCACCATTTCTAATTAAATTCATTCAATTTATTCTCCGAGGGTATAAACAACCGCCTCCTGTGTGTGTGTGTGTCCGGGTGTGTGTGCGGGTGTGTGGGCTGTGTAAATAATTAATCTAAAAGTGACAGCAATTAAAGGCGCTTTTCAAACTTGCCAAAACTGTAAATATTTAATAAGGGCCATAAACAGGGCAATGCAGGAGGAGAAGCAGGAGGAGCAAGAAGAGCGGGTGTCTGTCAAGGGGGTTCAAGGGGCTGTGCTTCAGTGGGGTTTCACGGGGGGAGGAGGGGAGGTTGGCGCACCCCCTCGCCGCCTTTGTCAAACAAAGCGGCGTGCGGCATTTGCTGATAATGACGTCGCGGAAAACCCAACCTCCCAACCCTCCTTTATTTCTCTTTTTCCCGGTTTTTTTTTCTACTGTACTGTTGCTGGTGCCATCGCAAAATTATCAACTCAACGGCTACAAAAGTGAAGTACAGTGAGGCCTAAGCGCAAGGTAACAGTTGGAAATGGAGAATATTAACATTTACCATTAAAAAACACTTTAAATTCATTAAAAATTTTGAACTTTTATTAAAATTTGGAACTTTTATTAAAATCTGGAACTTTTATTAAAAATATATTTTTTATATGTTAAAAAATCAAAAATATTAAGTCACTCTAAAACGTAAATGGGAGAAGGTCACACTGGCAAGCAAAGAACGGTCTACCTAAATCTGGACAAATGAAAATGAAGACTACTTTTAATAAAAGTCCCTGAAATAAGCTTAGGAATATTTAATAATTTAAAATTATGAACTACAAATATTATTAATAGATTGACTTTAGATAAGGTCACACTGAAAAATTATAAAATTATGTAAATAATAAGAATTGGCACACTATAATAATAACAATTGATAAATGGGGGAAAAATTGGAACTACATTTCGGAAATACCACCATAAAATATTCTTGGACATATTTAAATTATAAAATATAAAATTCCAAAGAAATCTCTCCTCCACAGTCACCACTGTACTCCCCAGAAAAAAAACCCCCGCAAGGAGCAAAAAAAATAAGGGACAAACCCGTTTGTTGCGACCCTTAATAATATTAATTCCGCCGTCATAACAAAAATTTAGCATGGCAAAAAAAAATAGGGAAAGAAACAAAATCAGGAAAAAAAATCAAAAGGATGAACCAGGGCGCAGTGGAAAAATTCTTTGATCATTGGCAGTCGCCTTTGGTCGCTCCTCCTCCGCCCCCTCTGCGTTGCCGCCCATGGCCACGCCCCCGCCGGGGCGAATTGCCATTCCCTCGGGGTGTTATTAGTCGCTTCACCGGTACCCAGGGGGGGCAGCGTGTGCGGACGGACGGAGGGTTAAGTTCGCCTCGGTTTCGTTTTTATTCAGCGGAATCATCTGCCACGAGAGAGCGCGTAACTGATACGGCGGTTGGCCGTCTGCATCCCCTCATCCCCTTTGGAGGAAAAGATGGGAAAAAAATACAAATAAGTGGGGGAACACCCACGCCCCCCTGTGGACCACGTCGTTGTTGCCATTTTTAGATCATTTACCTTTCGGCTTTACCGACGAATTGCAATTTTTTAGAGGAGAAGCAGAAGGAGGAATTGTGGGAGAAAAAATCACAAGATTTCACTAGAAGCGGAGGCTAAATATTGTTAATTGAATATTTAAGGGAAGGTTTTTGGGAGTTTTTAAGTACATAAAATATTAAATATTAAATAAAAATTATAGAATTCCAATTTTTTAAGGAAGAGCAGAAGGAATTTCAAGTGTCGTGTTAAATGTGGGGGGAAAATCACAAGATTTCACTAGAAGCGGAGGCTAAATATTGTTAATTGAATATTTAAGGGAATTTTAAGGGGATTTTAAAGTATACATAATTTTAAATAAATTAATAAGAATTATATAAATATTTTAAAGGGATTTTTAAGTAAAGAAAATATTGAAAATTTAATAAAAATTATAGAAACATGAAATACCTTCACGTAATTATTGATATATTTATATTTATAGTTTAGGCTTATATATAGATCAATTTTGGGCTCAAAATAAATGAATTTATTATGTAAATTAATATTTCATAATAATATCAATATAATAATACTAAAAAAATTCAAATAAATGAATATATTATATAAATTAATATTTTATAATAATATCAATATAATAATATTACACTTTATCCCTTTTAGTAATTCATCTTTGATCCCTTCTCAAAGTCATAACAATGCAAAGCACTTGTAACAATTTTCATTGAGGATTTTTTTTCTTTGTTAATTTTTTTTGTTGTTCCTTTTTTTTGTTGTAATGATTTTACCCCCGACCCTTCCCCCATAATTTTGCGTGCATTGGAGCGTATGAAAATGTGTGCAAAAAAAAAAAGGAAGGGAGATATATTTTATAAAGGAAAAGGCAGAAAATGGAAATAAATCGTGTATAAAAAATTGTTCAAGGGGTTGTTGCATTTCTGTTTGACGACGACAGCGCCGCCCCTGAAGGGGACCCCACCCCCTCTGGTTTCTGGTGCCTCCGCCCCTGGGTTATACATTCTGCTGGATTTCTGGGGATATTTTTCCCCCTTTTTATTCGCTTGTTGCTCGCTAAAAATTGCTCATACGCCGTGTGTGAGAGTGTGCCTGTGTGTGTATATTTTTCCCCTGTGGGCGTGATTACCTGCACAGCGCCCCCTTCCATAGCCTCCCCTCCCTCTACCCTTGGAGCGGCGAAAAGAAAATTTAATAAAAGCGCAAATTAATTTTGCGTCCAACCCTCGGAGCTGCTGCTTCTTCTTCTGCCATTTTCTACTGTAGTTAGATACAAGTTTTTGTTGTTGTTTGTGTTGTGTTGTGTGTTGTGTTCCGTAAAAGTTTTTCCTTTTTCTCTCTTGCCGGCTTTTCCTTTTATTTATACTTTTCTTTTTCCTTATTTTTTGGCCAAGAGTTTGAGTTTGGCGCTGGCTCCGGCGCTTAATTTATGGTCTCTTGGGCGCTGTCTACAGATTTATGCATAATTTGTAAATGAAAGTCAGAAACTAATTAAATTGATTTGCCCCGCCTCCCGCCTCCCCCCCGAAAAACTTGTTCTTTGTCTGCTCCGCGCGCTCCTTGGTTGCGATTTTCTTTTGTTTTTCATTCTCAGACAGGAAGAACGAGCGTAAATATAATGGTCAAAGGCTGAGAAGGAGCAGAAAAAAATATATTGCTGAGCTGGGAAATTTTTGGAATCTCTCGCGGGAGAATCACTTTAAGTGGCGAAAGTTTTCTCTATTTTTTTGCTCATCAAAACTAAAGAGTTGAAGGGGGAAATATTTGATACACAGAATTTATTGCTTAGATTGCAAATATTAGCTTTAAACCTTAACCCTTTGCTTTTAATTACAAACTATTTTTGGGCCAACTTCAATTGTGGCTTTTCCTTCTCCTCTGCAGAAGCTAAACAAATTTGATAAATTCCCTGGCCTTTTCCCTTATTTTTTTTTTACCACTTTTTTTCGAGCATTTTCCACTTTCGTAGTTTTTCCTCCCGAAAAACGATCGAGCCTCGAGGCCATTGAACAACAGTTTTGTGCAAAGTTTTCAATGGAAGTGGAACAAAACTATGAATTTAGTTTTTCTGCTGGCATTGTTGGGTTAACTCTCCCCGCAATTTCCTCTTCCTCTTCTTCCCTTTTAACCCTTGGCGGCTTTCATCGGATTTCGTGTCTCGCACAAAGCGAAAACTAACAAAAACGCCCACCAAAAACGTGATTTTCGCAAAATTTTCACAGTCACACACACAGAGCCTCTCGGAGAGTTGAAGAAGCGAAAGAGATAGATAGAGCAGAGTAAGAGAGAGAGGGAACGATAGGAAGATAAATCCAAACAAAATTACACGCTGTGTGTGGAAACGCTGGAAACGTGCTAGAAAAATGAAGCGCGAAATCAATAATAACACACAATAAAAAGGGACAGGCACACAGGCACCGCACCGACTAGCTAGAAAGAGAGAGAGAGAGAGCCATAGCGGGAGGGAGAAAGAGAACGCACGAAACTGTGCCAAAAAGGCTACGTGCAACATTAACATCTGCCACAGCAATTGCAACTGACAGCGAAGAAGAACCAAAATCAGAGCAATTGTCATGTCACGCATCGAAGAAGGAAGGCCAAGCCCAGACTGAAATAATTGCTGCCTATGATTAGTTGGATTTGTGATATATATATCTATATAGTACTTGTAGCTGAGAATCTGCCTTAATATAGTATATAGTAATTCTAGCAGATAGTTTGTCTAAATACTAGAAAGAAAATACATGAAAAGGCAGAAAAATTAAAGGAGATTAATTAGTATTTACTTAAACTCTGAATGAGCTCATGAGAATGGGTTCTGTGATACCTGAAAGTCTACTAAAAATAGGTTTCCGATCAAAAAGGGAATTCAAAAACCGTTTAGTTCGATTTGTAACTATTGCTCTCTTGCTTTAAGTGAGTGAGCAGATTTCTTACACTGTGATGAGAGGAAAAAGAGAGAGGAAGTCTTTTTTCTCCCATTACATTCATTCTCTCAAGTCAAAACCTGCTTAAAATTCGAGATCCGATTTAGCTCGCTCTCTCTTCTACGCTTTGCCTGCAAAGTAAAAGCAGTTGCGAAAGAGAGAGTTTATTTTTAGTGTCATTTTGAGAGAGCTTGTAGCTTATCTCTCTTTGTTATCTCACTACATTAATTCTCTCAAGTCATAAAACTCCTGCTTCCAATGCGAGATCTGATTAAGTGCGCTCTCTCTTTTTAGCTCTCTCTTCTACGCTTTGCCTGTAAAGTAAAAGCAGTTGCGAACGAGAGAGTTTCTTTTTAGTGGTGTTCTGAGAGAGCTTGCAGTTTATCTCTCTTGTCAAAAATCAAAAAAATAAAAAACTACATAGGCTACAGTTTAATAAGAATATAATTAAGTCTCAAGAAAATATTATTAATCTAATAATGAAAAAGACCTTAATTAATTACTACAATAATTAAGAACAAGAAACCCAAAAATTCAGCTGAATATATATATTTCCCACGATCAAACCGTAATAAAATGAAACCCAAAACTGATGTATAACACTGGAGAAGAGCCCATAAAAAGCAGCTGTCTGTTGATGAGACAACCAGAAAGTCAGTCCTTCAAATTGAATCCCCAAAACGCTGTCCTCCAAAAACTTTATTTGGACCAGCAGAAAAAGTAAAAAAGAATGTATATATATATGGGGGTACATTCTCTATTTTTGGATTTTACCCCAACGGATTTATGTCCCTTTTCAGGCGAAACTATTGCCAGCTCTCCACTGCACTCCACTTGCTTCCCAGCGGACGGAACAGTGCAAAAAGCAGTATTTATTATCACAAAGCGGAATAAACAGAAACAGAAACAGAATTTAATAAAAGCAAAACTTTTTTGCAGCTGCTGCTGCTGCTGCTGCTGTTGTTGATTGCAAATGAAATGAATATTATTTGATTGAATAACAAGAGCGTCGTCCGGCAAAAAATAATTGCTGGCAATCTTTGTTATGCGTTTGCTTTTAAATCCAAATTAAATTAAACAATCAAGCACACGCGCACGGCAGCGGCAGCGGCAACAAACTGCCATTTTGAGTTACAAAATGCGCCTGCACTTAAAAGTATGCAATGCTTTTTTTAGTGCCTCCTTTTTTTATTATTTATTTCGTATATTTTTATATATTTTTGTTTGTTGCTTTTTTTTTCGCGCCACTCCATATTGCGTGTGCACAACTTTCGTCGAGTGTCAGTGTGGTCGGTCAACGGCAATAATAATGGCAACAATATATACACACACACACACAGTGGCAATGTGAAAATGCGGCGGAAAGTGGGGGGAAAATGGGTGGAAAGAGAGTGGCGGTGTGGGAAAGGGGACACACGAACGCAAAACTGCTGCCAAATGTATGCACAGGAAGCATTTGTAACGCGAGGAAGTTTCCTACCCCCCTACTGCTCTCCTCCCAGCTTTCCCCTCCCCCCATTTTCCCGCCTGCTGTTTCCCCAGCCACTTTTCCCCAAAACTTTCCCCCCAGCCGCTGCTTCCGCTGCTCTGTCGCCTGCTGGTCAAGCGCGCGCCTCGAATTCCAATTTTGGGTCACGAATTAAGGCTTACTCCTTGGTTATTTTTAGTAAAAAGAAATTCTAAATTATAGGAAATTAATTTTTTTTTATTCAAATTGCATTAATTTCTATAATAAATGTACCAAAACCACCCGCGAAACCCGCTTTAAAATAACAATAAAAAAATTGCATAATAAAAAAAAGAAAATATAAAATCTAATCAAATATAAATAAAAAAAAAGGCAGAAAATAATCAATAGTCTTTTAAAAAATCTTAAAAAATCTATGGAAAAACCAAGTCGAATTGTAAGTCAAAAGCTTCCATAAAAATCAGTAAAACTAATTAGAAACCTTATAATAACGACTTCAAAACCCCGATAAAAATTCTTTGAAAACTAAGAAAAACCATCTAAGACACATTTAAATAAGCAACCGAAAAATGTTTGTCAAGCATCGATCTAAAAAAAACTCCCAAACATTACTCGAAAAATTCAATAATTTCTTCTTTAAAAATACTCAAGAACTTCTTCAAAAAGAAGTTCAAAATCTATTCAAAAAAATGATCAAAAATCTTTTTAAAACCATTACTAAAACCATTTCAATAATACTCATAAACTATACCAAAAACGTCTTTAAAACTCTTCATAAAAGAATATAAATAAAAATACCTTCTTACTGATGTAATAAAAATTCCTTTAAAATCAACAAATATTTTTAAAACACTTGACTTTTTTTTCGTCTTACTTTTAATAAAAATTTACTAAAAACTACGCTTTTTAAATTGTTATTTTGATTTAGTTAATTTATTTATTTCATTAATTCAAATGTTTTTATTTATTTTACAAAATATCATGAAACTAACAATTTTCCGTATCAAAATCGCCGCATTTTCTGTACTGAGTATCAAACTTGGAACCAAAACAAAACGTTGCGTGTTTTTTCGTGTTTTTGTTGAGAGTGTTCAAGGGGGCGGAGGTAGGCGGGAGCAGGAGGAGCATGGGGAGCGGAGGGGGGGCTTCTCGCTGGGCCGCCGCTTGGCAGACTGTTTATGGTTTTCGGCTACAACTTAATTTAAATTGTTTAATTCTATTATTGTTGCTAATAAATCACAGGCACAGCTTGCGTTGCTCGCTCTCTGGCTTAGCATTTGCTAAGCTCGCTCAAACACACACACACACACACACACACGGACACACAGACACATTTGTCTTGTGCCTGCTGCTGCTACTGTTGGTGTTGTTGTTGGTGTTGGTGTTGGTGTTGTTGTAAGCGGCTTTCGCACTCATTTGGCTCCCCGTTTTCCTCTCTCTCTCTCTAGCTCGCTCTCTCTTGCTCCCCATGGGTGCCATTCATTGTTTCTGCCTCGGCATTGGCACACTAGTGCCGTCCCTTTCCCGCCATAAATTACACAGATCCTAAGCAAGTTTTTGTTGCTAAAAACTCATAAATTTTGAAGCTTGATTTTTTGAGTTTGAAGAGTTTCTACAATTTTTTTTTTTTAAGAATTTCTACAATTTTGAATGAAAGCGAAGAACCAAAAACCAAAACAAAGCCAAAATTCCTTCATAAATAAAATGGGAATTTTTTTGGTAGCTAGATTTTCCAAGAGGATACATTTTCAAACTATTTTTAAACTGACTTAAAAGAGACCTATTTTTTTTTAAGGATAAATCCACAAATATCTAGAAAGTACCCTTTGGTGAGTAATTTATACAAACATATATATTTTGTGTAGAGTTTAGTCCAAAACTTTGATAAGCCTCAGTTTAAGCAAAAAAACATAAAAAAAAGCAGCAACTACAGGAAGCTACAATTTCAATGGTCGCGAAAAAAAACACAAAAAAAAGAATTTAAAAAATACAGAAAAAATAAAGAAAAGAGAATATAAAAAAAGTGAAGCCCGCACACACACACACACACAGAACAACCGCATGTCAAATGCAGGCCAGATCAGGGGCGGAAAATGTGGGCTGTTGTTGGGGCGTGGCACACGCTTGACCAAGCCAGCCGCCGCCGCCGACCGCTTGACATGGCCATAAATAACAAAGCCAAAATGGCGGCCAAAGCGGACAGCCGCAGAGCTAAAAGCGAAAAACCAAAAAAGCAGAAAAAAATAAAAAAAACTAAAACCAAAGCAGGCCAAAAACCAAAACCAAAACCAAAACCGAACCCAATACCCAAGCGGAGATCCGAGCAGAGAGCCAAAAATGTGATATGTCAAATGCAGCTGACGATGAGCCCGGTACAATGGCAATGACGTTGGGTCCCAGGACCCGTTCCAGGACATGGAATAAAAATAAGCCAAAGCAGATAAGGTCCTCGAAATGGGGTTAAAACGCGCCCCGAATCCACGGACAGTACGCGTTGGGAATTTTGAAAATTGAAGAGGTTTTCCCACTTAACCGAAAATAAATCTGTGTGAGAATTGTTTAATCTGTGAGTAAATATTGATGAGAACATGGAGAGAGTGTAGAATTGGCTGTTTTTATGTTTAATTATTATTAATAAGGTTAAGTTATCAGGTTTATATTTAAAAACATATTTGTAGTCCAAATATTTATTTTAAAGAAATACAATACAAGAAAACAAGGTCTTAAATATATTTTATGCAATTATTTGTTCAGAAACTAGGTCTTAAAAGCAACCTAAAATATATTCATTAAAGAGCCTAATCTCTAAACACCTTTAAACTCGACTTAAAGAGCTCCTCTTTAGCTTAATATACAAAATATTAATAAAATATTGCAATGAAAAATAGCATAAACCTCAGACTAACAACCTTTCTAATTCGCAAATTTTTAAATACAATTTAATACAAAAGTTCCTTAAACAAAACCAAATTTACAAACAAAGAACAGTTCAGACTAACGTATGTATTATTCTCAATCGAATTTAACATAAAAATTATTATGCATTCCTCCACACATTTAAGGTTTAATATTTAATATTAAAAAGACTTTATAAAAAACTGTGCCAACTTGTAAATGCCTTCAGCATTTTCTGGTCTTCAGTTAACAAAAATGTTTTTGACCGCCCAAAGAGGCGGCAAAAAAGTTGTAATTTCTGTTGCACACTTGCGGGCGGCGCCTGAAAATGGCATCCACACACACACACACAGAGAGAGGAAAAAAATGCAACAATGGCCGGGAACAGGGGGCAGTTATCGAGAAATGGCAGCAGCAGCGACTGCATTTCCGCTTAATGTTGAGCGATAATAAAACACAAACAGCAACAAAATGAAACCTTTCTTTCTCTGCTCTTCTCTTGTTTTTTGTCGCCACACAATGGCCACACACACACACACTCGTGCATTGATTTATGTTTTTTAATTTAAAATTTCCGCATCACTTAACCGTTAAAAATAATAATAACAATAACAGTGGCAGCGCCAGCAACAACAATAAGCCTTTGTCCGCGAGGATGAGATTTAAATATTGCAACTGCGCCACAAGGAGGAGGCTCTCCGGCGGGAGCGGAGGCCAATGTTGAGCGAAAACTTTTGCACATGTTTTAATTTCCGCATTACAAGCGGGCTAAGTGCACCGGGAGAAAATTTTGGGGATTTTCTATGGACTCTTTAAAGACTTTTTGAAGAGAAAGCTTGGACTTTATCTTTGAAAATATTGAATATGTAAAAGAAATGATTTGTTGCAAACTTTTAAGCAGCTCAATTGATAATTTAGCTCAAATTTTAAGATAAATTTAACTCAAATTTTCAGATTAATTTTTAATTGAGCTTTTTGAAGATTTTGTTAAGTAAAAAATCGTACTACAAAATAGTTCGTTGCATTTTCATGCGCACTCCAATTAACGGTTTAAAGCAGAGACGGGCACGAGACCTAACGGTTTGGGTAGCAGCTCGGCAAGACAAAAAAAAAAAAACAACAACAAGCCGCGCAGTTCCCTTTAAAATTGTTCTTGTTTTTGGTACGATGTGCGAGTTCGGTCGCTTGGTTTGTGTTGTTGCAAACTCGAGAAGGCGGCTACCTGCGCCAAAAGTCAGTGTCGTTGTTTTTGTAAAACTTCACGGTTCGCTGATCGCGAGCACCGAACATCTGGCTGGCGCCTCCGAAAAAAGATAACGGTTTGAGCAGTGTGAGCAAATTGAGCCACGGCGTGCCCACGTCTGGTTTAAAGTATTAAGAAACACTTTTTCTAATACAATAACAATATGCAACTATTAAAACATTGTAGCTTACTTTTAGACACCTCAAAAAGTGATTTAAGGTTCTTGGATTGATTTTTTAAGCAGGAGAAACGTTAAAAATAATTTAAGAGTATTTAAAAAAGCTTTAAAAGGCTGAAAAACATCGTATAAATTTTTAGACACCTCAAATAATTATTTAAGGTTCTTGGACAGATTTTTCAAGCAGGAAAAACTTTGAAAATATAGTCAGAGTATTTGAAAGAGCTCTCAAAGGCTGTAAAATTATTGACAAAACTAAAGAATTATCCAGTTTTTCCAATAATTAGTTCTTGGCATACTTTTAGGCAAGCCATATGAAAGATTTATAATCTCTCAAGAAACCTGGGAAATATTATATAGATATATTTTTTAAGTGCACCCAAAAATATAAAATAAAATATAAATATGGAAAAATATTGCTTGCCATTCTGACTGACCCTCGTTTTTGTTGAATTTTCACCTCTTGCAGATTGGGCGGCCACCCACAGCAGATGCCGCAGAGTATGTCAACTGGCAGCAACACAATCGGCCATGGAGGCATCGATCGCGGCGGCGTTGGACTGCCAATGGGCGCCGGGACAATGCCCGGCGGCGTTGGAGGCGGCGGCGGCGGCCAGGTGGGCGTCGGCGTTGGCGGTGGGCCACAGGTGGGACCGCCCGGGAGCGGTAATGGTGGCAACTGCCAGATAAGCGGCTCCCAGCCGCTGGTCATGCCCGGATTCCCGTTGCGTAATTCCCACTCAGCGCATGCACCGCATTATTCGCCATATTCGCCATCCAGGTAAGCTCTTAGTAACTGTTCAAAAAGGGGATCCACGCTCACATTTGCACCTCGGGGTCACAGTGAACACTCTCTCCGAGTGAATGAGCGTTAAATTGAGTGTTCAGCCGGGGTTCCAGTTAACTGATTTTGCTGAATCACAAAGGATGTGATTTTTATGGCATTTCTGCAAGGAGTTTTAAGCAAGCTTGAAGATTTAATTCTTAAATCATAATTAGCATGTTTTCCATGAGCCCTTTGACTTGTATTTTTTTTTTGCAGTCCCTTAAAGGGCTCCCCTTAGTTAGTAAGTCAAACTGCTGTGTGAACTTTTCCCCTGTTAAGCAGAGCTCCCTAGTTAGTGCATCTAACTCCTTAAAGAATTTTCCCCCAAAGGGGATTTTCCCACTCGCAGCAGTCGCTTTTCTTCCCCCCCGCTCAGAGTTGATTCACCTTTGAAGGCTTGACTCTCGGACACTTTCGAGTCTAACCCAATTCTGGCCAAGTTTCGAAAGTTGCCAACTCAAGAATTGTTAATTCTCTTTAAGCTGCGACCACGCCTCGTCCTGCGGACCGCATTTTCCGCTTTTCCCTTACGTTTTCCCTTACGTTCCCTGCTCGTCCTCAGTAACTCGTAACTCCCTCCGTCAGCGTTTCGTTCAACTTTTACGCAATTAGAGGCGACCACGCCGAAAGACTTGACAGCTCTGCCTGCGGCGGCTTAGACTTGTTGGCTGTGTATGTGTGATTAACACCCTTTTTTCGGGGGCGGAGGGCGGGTGGGGGAGGTCATGGTTTGGGGGCTGATGGAGGAGGTATCGTTGGAGCCCTGGTCTTTGTCCTCCGACTTGTGCATCATTTTGCATGCGTTGCCTTTTCGGTCGGGGGAAGCTTTATTAAAAAAGTTGCCAGCTGTTGCCAGCAGTTGACAAACTCATTGGCGTACTAACTCTGCACTGTTCGCCGGTTTTTTCTATTTTTGAGGGCCTTTGGGCACTCGGAAAAAATTGTTACTATTTTTATACCCTTGCAGGGTATTATAATTTCAGTCAGAAGTTTGCAACGCAGTGAAGGAGTCATCTCCGACCCTATAAAGTATATATATTCTTGATCAGCATCAACAGCCGAGTCGATCTAGCCATGTCCGTCTGTCCGTCCGTCTGTCCGTCTGTCCGTCTGTCCGTCTGTCCGATTATACGCGAACTAGTCCCTCAGTTTTAAAGCTATCTGAATGAAACTTTGTAGATAGTCTTCTATATACTCTCACTCGTACATAAGTCGGAACGAGCCGGATCGGTCAACTATATCATATAGCTGCCATACAACCGATCCTTAAATTTGTTGAAAAAAAATTATAACTTGACTGTTTTTTAACATATCTTGACCAACTCTCGGTTATGAGCTTTATATGTTATTTTAGATTTTAAGATAAAATTTCATAAAAATCGGATGACTATATCATATAGCTGCCATAGGAACGGTCGTGAACTTTTCAGAAAAAAAATTATAGCTTTGTCAGTTTTCAACATAATTTCTTCTACTTTGAGATACTAGTATTTCATATTTTTTCAGAATATTGTTGTAAATTTCATAAGAATCGGACGACTATATCATATAGCTGCCATACAAACGATCGGTAAACGTGGAGAAAAATTACATTTTACATTCATGTAAAAATGTGAAAAAATGAGAAAAATTTTGAACTGTACAAATTGTATGAATATGAAAGTAATTCATATTTTATTATATTGGGATAGATCATAATTCATACAATTGGAATCTGCAAGGGTATACAAACTTCGGCGTGCCGAAGTTAGCTTTCTTTCTTGTTTTCGTAAAAAAATATCAATTTTGACTTTATATTTGCAACATAAACTCATATTTTCAGCCCATTATTGTTTTGCTGGCAAGGTCACATATTTAAAATGATAAGAATTATTCAAATAATAAGAATAAGGTTTTTTGTTGAAGACATAATCAAACTTTTTGCGTCAAAGATAAGGTCACACTGCATTCTTTTATGACTATTTTTCTTTAAAAAAATATTAACTTTGTCTTATATTTGCAACATAAAATCATATTTTTCGCTCATTTTTGTTTTGCTGGCATGGTCACACTTTTCAAATTATAGGGACAAGGTCACACTTTTAAAATCGTAAGAATAAGGTATCACTTTTGTGTTGAAGACATAATTAAACTTTTAGCGTCAAAGATAAGGTCACACTGCATTTATTTATAAAAAGTATTTAATATATTTCCTATAAGTTCGTAAATCATGCTCAATTTTATACAAATAACATGTTCACACTCTTACAATTTTGAAGAAAGGTCACACTGAACTTTAATTTAATTTTGTGTGGAAGAGAATCCAAACTTTTTGGTTCAAAGATAAGGTCACACTGCACTCTTTTCTTTAAAAAGGCATTTAAAGTGCTCGTAAGTCAAGCCCAATTTTAAACAATAACATGTTCACTTTATTAAAATTTTGCAAAAGGGTCACACTGAATTTTAACTTTATTTTGCAATCGAATCGAAGTGAGTTGCAAATATTAATTTTCTATATCTCTAGACTTGTTCCTGGACTCTAAGTTCGACTTATACTTTTTCCCCCTGTGTTGTCCCTTGATTTTGCCAGCTCCATGTGTGTGTGTGTTTGTTTGGTTGGCTGGTTTCTGTGGTCCTTGTGATATGTCAAGCGTCTAAAGCCACAGGACATGGCGGAGGACACAGGGACAGGCACAGGGCACAGGGACATGGAGATAGTGATAGAGGCGAGTGGCTTTATCTATCCCTGTCTTGCGGTCGCTCCCGCCTCCCCCTTTTGTTAATTACAAATGCATTGCTCAGTTTGCTTAACGCATACATATATATAGATATATATGGAGACTATATTTATTCTACATATATTTTTCTTCTTGTGTATCATTCACAGGTTTCACATAGATAAACGCTGTCAGCACCGATGTTCCTGGAAATGCTTGAGCATCGCCTTAATATTCGTATCCGTCGTCCTAACCGCCATGGTGGCATACTTTGCAGGTAAGCCAACTGACCAGCCCGTCTGTCTGTCGTTCATTTACGGTTAATGAAAAATACACAAAACCGCGTACCTTGGCAAATGTTCGCTCCGTGTACATAAGTGCAAACTACAAACAGGCGATAACAAGGCAAATACATCAAAGTGTTTGCTTTACATTAGCGTTAAATGGTGTTAACTTACACACACACTAAGGAACTCCCCAACACTGGATGGAGCATTGCCCTGGGCAAACATGTGCCTTATATATATATATCAAGAGTATATATGTATTTATGTACAAGTGTGTGTAGTATATATACATTGCATATTCCTGGGACGCCTCAAAATGCTAATTGATAAATGTGCCAACTGATGGTCGGGTTCCAGCACAATTGACAAGCAATTAGAAACCGCAGCCAGCGCTTCGTATTCGAGGTGCAAGTTCGTGGTTTATCACACACACACACCAGATCGATGATGATGTCACTCGAAAATGAGGGGGTGTTGTGTTTTAAGGGGGTGTGTGTTGGGTGTATAAATACCTATAAATCATTTTAAGGATGTCTTAAATTAGTTTTTCGTAAAGGTACAGCTTCTATAACTCTTTTTGTGCACACAGCAAGGTCACACTGCTTGCGTTTAGAGTTACCAGCTTCACCAAAATTAGTTATTCGTAAAAGTACAGTTGTGCACCTCGTTTTGTTCCCACAGCAAGGTCACACTGCTAGCGTTTAGAGTGACCAGCTTCATAAAATTTATAATTGAAGCATTGAACAAATAATGTTTATTTAATTCATCGAATTTCTAAGAATTAAGAGCTTAGTTATTGTTATAGCTCAAAATTAATGACAATTGGTCAGTCCTTTATTTAAATACAAAGTTTAATTACTATTGTTGGCCATTTCCTTCTCAGAACACATCTAAAAATCATTTTAAAGTTGTCTTAAATTAGTTTTTCGTAAAAGTACAGTTGTTGCACTTCGTTTCGTGCACACAGCAAGGTCACACTGCGCGCGTTTAGAGTTACCAAGTTACTAATTGAAGCATTGAACTAATAATGTTCATTTGCTTATAAATGGGATTTAATTTATTATATTTATTAATATTCAACAGTTTAATTTACTCAATTTCTAAAATTCAAGAGTTTAAGTTATTGTTTTAGCTCAAAATTAATGACAAATGGTTAGTCTTTTATTTAAATACCAAGTTTAATTACTATTGTTGACCACTTCCCCTTCTCTTTTTTCCCCAACAAATCTCACCTGGATTGATAACAGATATGAAAATGGCTTTTTAATGTTTTTTCTCTGTTGCTAAAAGTTGCACTTGCCACATCCCCAGGATGATGATCATGATGATGATTCTGCTTCCTGCCCCACTGTCATTTCCCATTTTCCATTTTCCCCCCTCATTCAGTTGGTTGGTTTTTCCTGCTGTTTTTTGTTTACAACTTGATAATTAAACACGTTTTGTGCTGCTGCTGCTAACGCTGCCTTCCAAATTATATTTACAGGTCAATTTAATTCTTTTTGCCCATTTCTCTTTTCTGCTCTGGCGAACCCTTGGCTTTCTCTCTCACACTCCCATTTCTCTCCGTGTCTGTTTGTTGTTGTTTTTGTTTTTGTTGTTGTGTTCTCTGGCAAAAACTTTGCACATTAAAATATGTAAATTTTAATTTGAAACAAAAGGGTTGACGGTTGGCAGGAGCAGAGGCAGTGAGGCAACCCCTTGCCCAGCGTTGACGGCAATGGCGACGATGACGACGCCCGTCTCTGCCACCTTGCCAGGTCCTCCTCGTTGTCCTGCTTCCCTCCCCTTTGACAGCTATCCTGGTCCTGGTCCTTCCTCTGCTGGAAATTCTCCTGCGGTGGCCTCTGGTGCCCCGGCATTTTATCTAGTGAAACATTGGCACAACTTTTTGGACACTTTTAGCGTCTGTGCGTCGACATCTGGGCTGCCAGAGGTTCCTTCTCTGCCTTCACTTTACCCTTTTCTTGCCCACATTTTCCGACACGGGTTTTCCTCCTGGCCTTCTTCTTCTGCCTTTTTTTCACTCTTTTTTTCTTTTGATAAATCTTACGCGAAGGCATTCAAATTTATGTGGCAGAAATTCTCTGCAAAGACGAGTGCTTCTTGTGAGTGATTTTGTGAGTGATTTGCGTTTCAGGTAAACAAGTTTTCTTTGCTGGAAATTTTATGAAAAATTGTTTATTTATTAATTGAAGGTTGGAATTAATGGGAAATTGATTTAATTTGAATTTTACTAGTAAAAATTTTTATGTATCTGTAATAATAATGGGGAAATTCTTAAGTTAGTTCAAGAAAAGTATTAACTTTTCTGTTTCCAAAGCAAGTTTCCCTGAAATACATTTAATTATAAACAAATTAAGCTGCGAAATACCTATTTTATTTGCAATTTTCCTTAAGTAGTAAAAATGTTGATGCAACTATAATAATAATCAGGAAATTCTTAAGTTAGGTTAAGAAAAGTATTAACTTTTTTGCTTCTAAAGCAAGTTTGTAGTGTTAAGTCCTTGAAAATTAAAAACATTTAATTATAAACAAATTAAGCTAAGAACTACCTATTTAATTTGCAATTTTCTGCAAGTAAAATGGAGAATATATATTTGTGGCTCCAGCTGACAGCTTTTGGCGCTTTATCATCCATCCCCCGGAGTTGTTTGTTTCCGCCAAACCATTTCAAATTCAAGCCACTCATCTCGCTCTCCCTCTCACTCTGGGTTTTCCCACACTTTCTCCTTGATTTTCCCCGCACCGCCTTTCTCACTTTCTCCCTGCGTTTAATTTATTATCTTCAGAGAAGAAGCGGCAGCAGCTGCTCGAGAGTCGGAGGCACTGATTTACAGTTGGCTAAAAGCTGCGGCTTGTTGAGGGGTTGGGGCAAGGTTGTTGATGATGGGGCTGCGGCGGTGTCACACAGCATTGCAAGTGAACGAAAACAAATTTACAACACAGCCACGGGTAGAAATATATACATACATTCCTATATATATGTGAGAGAGAGAGAGGCGCCCCCCGCAGCCTTAATGCCGCCCCATTCCGGGGGCTTTTTTGTTTTTGGCACAAAATTAATTTAAGTTGAAAAGTTGTGAACATTTTGTGGCAGCAGTGGCAGCAGGGGTGGCATTTTTCGGCTGCTGCTGCTGCGTGTGGATTTCACTGATTTAATTGTTGGCAGCCAGCAGCAGCACATGCTCGAAATTTATCTTTTAAAAATAATGTATTAATTTTTGTGGCGCCCCTCGCTCAGCTCTGCGGGAAAACTTAACCCCCATTCTAACCGCCATAAACTCATTTGTGTAAAAAGCTTTTGTGAGAGTGTGTGCGAGTGTGTGTGTGTGGTAAATGAATTTACGCTTCGCCTCTGTCTTTTCACGCTTATTTGGGGGTCGTTTTATGGTTGAATAGTTTCTCGTGTGTGGGAGCCAAGACACAGACACGGCTAACAGGTGAACCAGCAATGAGTTTCTACTTTTTCTGGTAATATTTTTTGGCTTGCACACAATAATTTTCTATTAATTAAGCTTGAGGCAGAGAGAGAGAGTCATAAAATTAGCAAACACTTGCTGCCAGCTGCTTTTTTGCTTATTTAAAAATATATATATCCGTGAGATTTTCATGCTCCTGCACAGATATATAGATACAGCTACAGATATATATTCGTGTGTGCGGGCCCATTGTCAGTTAATTAACAGACTGACTGCCTTCGCTGGCTGTGTTGTGTTGTTGTTTGCCTTGTTGTCTCTCAGCCTCTCACGAGTTGTTCTCTTTAATTTGATTTGCATATGGCGAACGGCCACGCCCCCTTGCTGAGGCCAAGACAAACAATCGCCCCAATTGATGATAATGATGATGGAGGATGGAGGATGGAGGACGGAGGCGGAGGCGTAAATTAACACGAAAGAGATGTGAAAATGAGAGCTTTAAGGGTTTTAAAAACAGGGATACTTAGTTAGTTTAATAAATATAATTTTTAAGTTTATTAAATAGTATTTTTAAAATATATTCAAGACTTAAAAATGCAAGAAAATTGCAAAACAACTCTTTCCAAAAATAAATTGATTTTTTAAATTTTGTTAAATAGTATTTTAAAATATATTCAAGACTTAAAAATGCAAGAAAACTGCATAAAAACTCTTTTAAAAAATAAATTGCATTTTTAAGTTTATTAAATAGTATTTTTAAAATATATTCAAGACTAAAAAATGCTAGAAAACTGCAGAATTACTCTTTACAAAAATAAATTGAGCTTTTGAGTTTATTAAATAGTATTTTAAAAATTATTCAAGACTCAAAAATGCAAGAAAACTGCAGAACTGCAGAACTTCTCTTTCAAAAAAATATAAAGTATACGCTGTATTTTTCATTGCCTACTTAGGGGGGCAAAGTGAAAGAATAACTTCAGAGGCTGTAAAATAATTCTAAGGGATACGAAATGAGAAGGATTATGAAGAAATAGGATAAAAATAGATGTTAAAATTATAGGAAAATTTTTAAAAAATCTATATATATTGAATATATAAAAAAATCCGCAGTATTTTGCTTAGAAAACGAATAATGCATTTTGCATTGAAAAAAGAAGAACTTTAAAGGCTGTAAAATAATTCCAAAAATAGAGAATAAGGAGGATTATGAAGGATTATGATAAAAATACATGTTAAATTTATTGGAAAATATTTTTAAAAATTTATATATATAAATATATCTTAAATGTATAGAAAAACCGCAGTGTTTTGCTTAGTTAATGTGTAGTGACTTTTCTATTGCCTACTTATGGGGGCAGAGTGGAAAAAGAACTACAGAGGCTGTAAAATAATTCTAAATTATAGGAAATGAGGAAAATTATGAAGGATAATGATAAAAATAGATGTTAAATTTATAGGAAAATATTTTAAAAAATTTATATAAATATATGTTTGTTGTAAATAAAGAAAATCTGCAGTATTTTGCTTAGAAAACAAATAATGCATTTTTCATGGCATTTTTATTAGAGCAAACTGAAATAAAGACTTGAAAGGCCATAAAATAAGGCTAAAAAAGCAAAACAAAGGTAAAGATAATTAATTTAGCAAACAAATAAGTAATCTTAGTGCTTAAGATATATTTCAAACCACTTTTGACACTGATAAGTAGCAGTAAAAACCCCTTAAATCAGGCAACTTGAGAGCTTAAAGCCAGCAGACTGTGTAGACTTTTGTGCATAAAATGCTGAAAGCAGATTGCAGCAGAAACAGCAGCAGCATCACATATATAGCACTGCGATCTCTGCATGCAGCTGTCATATCTGTCCCGATAATCGGCCGCAATGTCAGCAGTGTGCGAAAAGGAGAGACAAGTGCAACCGCAGCAGCAGTAGCAGCAGCAGCAGCAGCAACCGCCCATAAAGTTGCATAAATGTTTGCCCAGCGATTTACAAATGTGCCACTTTCTATCACAACAAAAGCAGCAAAAGAGAGAGAAAGAGAGGGAAAGAGCCACAGAAAGAGAGAGGGAGAGACACAGCCAAACAGACATTCAGACAGACAGACAGTTAATATGCTTGACTGGCAGCTGGCTCTTTCAGGATGCGCATTGCAGTAGTTATCGGAAATAGGTTAATCGATTTTTAAGCGGATAACTATCGGAAACTCATTCGATATGCACTGTTTCACAGCCAGCTGGAGGCCAAACCGGCCGCAACTCCTCTGCTACCTCCAGGCTGGGATTACACTATGCGGAAAAAGTTAAAGAAATAATTATAAAGATACAGTTATGGGGGTTTATATAGCAGAAAATATATGTTATACATTTTTTTATATTTATATTTTAGATAAGGAGAAATAATTATACGATAGAGAAACAATGGTTTATTAATATGAATAATACTTGTTATAATTCCCAACTCCTGATTCCGAATGTTATTCAATCTTATTGCCTTTATTTTTGTATCAACAAATAAAAATTAGGATACAGTTCATAGAGTTTTTATGTCAAAAATTATACTTTAGACAAAGAAATTATTTTCATGGTAATTAATTAATCAAATACTATAAATATCTCTTCTTATAATACCCAAATCATTATTCCGAATATTATTATCTCTCATTTCCTTTATTTTTTATCAAAAAAAATAATTAAGATACAGTAAAGTGGGTTCATATAGCAGAAAATATATTTTAGACTAAGAGAATTTAATTTCATGATAGAAAAACAATAGTTTATTAATATGAATATTACTTGTTATAATTCCCAACTCATTATTTTGAATGTTATCAACTCTCATTTCCTTTAGTTTCGTATCACAAAATAGGATTTAAGATACAGTTTATAGGTTTTATATGTCAGAAATTATACTTTAGACAAAGAAATTATTTTCATGATAATTAATTAATTAATTACTATAAATATCTCTTCTTAAAATTCCCAACTAATTTTATCGAATGTTATTCAAGCTCATTTCCTTTATTTTTGTAACAAAAAATAATAATTAAAATACAGTTTACAGGGTTTATAAGTCAGAAATTAGTTAGAAAAATAAAAGTTAATTAATATAAATATTTCTTGTTATAATTCCGAACTCATTATTCCGAATATTATCAACTCTCATTTCCTTTATTTTTATGTATTTAGTTTTGTTTTTTGCAGTGCCTTTGGCCAGTGCCAAATGGCCAAGTGCGTTCGTGCATCCATCTGTGTGGAAACTCCATTGCCATAGCCTAGCCCCCCCTGATAAGCCCCCTCTCCCACGCCGCCTCTGTCTGTGTCTCTCTGTGTGTGTGTGTCCCTGTGTGTGTGGTTGCATGCCTTACTGCCCTGCTGCTTTTGTTGCCTCTACTATTTTACTATGACCCCATGGGGCTTATTCCATGCTGTCTTGCGTTCTGCCTTCCCATCTGAGTTTTCCGCCCATGAAAAGCTCCCTACTTTCCACTTTCCACACCCCCCCTCAAACCCCCCTTTAACATCTTATCGGCGTTGTCATTTACAGCAGCTGGCCTTGTAGTTTATGCGATTTTATTTTCATTTCACTTTGCGTTGCGGTTTGCTGGAAATTTAATTTGTTGCTGCCTTTGGCTCTCTCTGTGTTGCGGTTTTTTCCCCGGGGCCACGCCCCCCATTTTCTTTCCTCCTCCTGCCTCCAGCTTAAATTAGATGCACTGTGCGAGGAGTTGCCCCAAAATTGCAATAGATATATATATATGTATCTATGGGATATTTGGCCGTGTTCTTAGCTGACCGTAAGCCGATTATGGCAGCAGTTATTACGGCAAACGGGAGGAAGCCGTCTTTGGTTGCTCGAAAGGTAACTAACTAACTAACTAACTAACTAACTAGCTAACCAGGTTGCACTTAAGTAGCAGAGGGTTAATTACTTGGCAGCAAATGCGATTCGAAAGGGGGACGAGTCCTGCGGTGAAAGACAGAAGCGAGTCCTTGCAGCATTGTTTGTTGGAGGTAATTTTAGGGGGAATATTTGTTTGATTTTCGAAAGGGAAAAGACTTAGTTGTATTTATTAAATTTTACCTTTATTAAATGTCGTTTAAACTCAACAGAATTGTAAGAAATGTTGCCATAACATTCCATATCCTTCAAGAGCTGCTCACATTCTCATCCATTTCGTTTTGGTAATTGACTCTCGTCCTGACTATTTTTCAATTTAGAGCCAGAGACAAACGCCAAAACCGCAATGTGTCCTGTCAAATGCACAACAACAAACAGCACCGTCCGATTAGGCTTCACTGTACCGAGGCGAGCTGCCAATTAGTGAATGGAATTGTTCATTTTTCTGCGGTTTCTCCTTCTCTCTCTCTGCCTAGCTGGCGAATTATGCAAAGCACTCGGAAATTGTCCTGCTCGCATTTTGTGTTTCCTTTTTTTACCCCTCTTTTCGTTGTTGTTGTATTTTTCGGGTAAATGGTGGATGTAAATGGTAGATAAAAAATGGTAAATGGTAAACATGGCCAAGGGAAGGGGCGTGGCCGAGCGGAGGGGGGGGGCCAATCATCCGGAAATGCGAACGTCACGCACAACCGCAACAAAGAAAGTCAATTAGCAAAAGGACGAGAATTGAGGCGAAAATTCCGAGCCAAAGAATGTGTTTGTATGTTTGTGTGTGTGTGTCTTTTCCGCAAAAACATGAGAAATTTGAGGAGAACATACACCCAAAAACACTGTCGGTTTCAATTAATTCGTAAACATTAAAATCATTTAAAATAATCGAGTAGAGAAAGTCGATGAAATTTAGAGATGGAATCAATTTTTTGTAACGCTTTAAAATATAATGAAAATAATGAAAGAAACTTAAGTACTTTCAAAAGATAAAGTTGATAAACAAAGGGATTCTAGATAATTTAAAAGTAATTGAAAAAAATCGAATGTTATCGATAAGTATCGAATATAAAAAAATATATTTTTAAGGCTACTTATTTATGAAAATTATTTGATACGATTTGCACATCGATAAACAATACAACACGAAATATAAGCTTTGATAAAAAATCTAAAATTATCCAAATTATAGTAACGATACTTATCGATAGCTACTGCACCTCTCTCTCTCTCTCTCTCTCCTTCTCTAAATATGTGCATTTTTGCCATCTTTTAAAACCGAAAATTTTAGCAAATAAATTGAGGCTTTTCTTTGGGAATCTTGTGCAGAAGACCAGAAAACATATTGAAAGACATTTCAATTTAAATTACACAAAACAAAAAGCAAAACAAAACAAAACGAAGCAAACATACACACTCGCACACACACTGGCACACACGAAAAGGACATTTGTCACTGGCAGCCGTAATGGCCGGAGGGCGTGGCGCCGCCTCTCCATCGTCTCTCTGAGCCAAAGGTGTGCGCATGTCGTTTAAATAAATTATTTTCCTCAAGGAAGTGCAATTAAGAAAATGTTTCATAAATTTTCCTGCCTCTGCCTGTGCCTCTGCCTGTGCCCTGACCCTGACACTGGACTCTCGGACTCTTGGACTCTGCTCGGACGTGGCCCTAGTTTTCGGTGAAGGTTTCTAGTTTTCTAACCCGGAGGAGCCGGAGGAGCAATTAGGCAAAAGTGTGGCCAGGGCCAGGACCTGATGATGTGTCTCATTAGTCGAGAACTCTTTTATTCATGGAGCGGCGAGGGATTCGAGGGAAAGCGGGGAGAGCTTCTAAAGTTATTGCCCACTTCGCAGGAGGCGGAAATAATTAATCGAACACATCCGTTGCACACCCTTTGAGCCTTCGGCAAAGGCAGCAACTGGAGCAGAACTCGAGTGGGTCTAAAAATAAAGCCAAAGGAGTGCTGTATGTGTGTGGGGAAAATGGAAAAAATATTCTAAAAAAAAAAACAAAATAGGAAGTTAAACAAGAAGTGGAAGGGGGGAAATGGGGGAAATCAAGGAAAATCGAGGGCGGCATTTGTCACACTAATGATGTGCAGATGCACGGCGATAAAATGTTTTAAAAATTTATTGTATTTTAGGTCAAGTTTTAAAGGGTTAAGGAGTAGACTCTTAAGCATATTATTACCATTTATTATTTAAAATATTATAGTCGAATTTTTCAAATAATTAAGCAAAATCTGCTCCAGATTCGATTTGTTGCGATTAACATACTGTTAAGGGAAAGCGCCCTTCTCCGCGATTCTCATACTGTGTACTTAAGGTAGGCCTTCCTCTGCGATTAACATTCTGTTAAGGGAAAGCGCCCTTCTCCTCGATTCTCATACTGTGTACTTAAGGTAGGCCTTTCTCTACGATTAACATTCTGTTAACGGAAAGCGCCCTTCTCCTCGATTCTCATACAGTGAACTTAAGGTAGGCCTTCCTCTGCAAATAACATACTGTTAAGGGAAAGCGCCCTTCTGTGCGATTCTCATACTGTGTACTTAAAGTAGGCCCTCCTCTGGGATTAACATTCTGTTATTTTGAAGCGCCCTTCTCTGCGATTCTCATACTGTGTACTTAAGGTAGGCCTTCCTCTGAGATTAACATACTGTTAAGGGGAAGCGCCCTTCTCTGCGATTCTCATACTGTGTACTTAAGGTAGGCCTTCCTCTGCAAATAACATACTGTTAAGGGAAAGCGCCCTTCTCTGCGATTCTCATACTGTGTACTTAAGGTAGGCCTTCCTCTGGGATTAACATACTGTTAAGCTGAAGCGCCCTTCTCTGCGATTCTCATACTGTGTACTTAAGGTAGGCCTGCCTCTGCGATTAACATGCTGTTAAAGAACAGCGCCCTTCTCCGCGATTCTCATACTGTGTACTTAAGGTAGGCCTGCCTCTACGATTAACATGCTGTTAAAGAACAGCGCTCTTCTCCGCGATTCTCATAGTGTGTACTTAAGGTGAGCCTCTCTCTACGATTAACATGCTGTTAATGAACAGCGCCCTTCTCCGCGATTCTCATACTGTGTACTTAAGGAAGGCCTTCCTCTGCAAATAACATTCTGTTAAGGGAAAGCGCCCTTCTCCGCGATTCTCATACTGTGCACTTGGGATGGAAAGGCTTCCCTCTGCGATTCTACATACTCTGTTGGTAAGTGGCTCTTAAAAAAATAAATCTGCAAAGTTAGCTTTCCTTCTTGTTCTCCCAGTATCTCCTTAGAGATTCCTAAAAATCTATACAACTTTAGCTTGGCTTCTTCGTCCTGCTGCTAGTCTCATAAAAAAACTAACTAAATAACCATTAGCGGGGAGCAAAACACGGGGGTGGTAATGGATGGATCTATATATATTTTTTGGGGGGGGAACCAAATTGTAATCAAATTTAATTGGTGCACAAGAAACAACGTTCGGGAGGAGGAGTAAACCCGAAACCAAACCCCAAAAGAAGGGCAGGAAATTTCCCATTGTTTGTTATTATGGAAGGAGGCCCGCACTCGAATGAAAAGCTTGTTAACTTAATAGAACCAACTGGGCCGCGGCGAGCTCTTAATTTATTAATGACACTCCGCCGTAGTCCTTCGGATCCCTATTTTTCCTACATGTCAACGAAATGTTTTGTGTCCAGTTCCAGGAACTGGAGTTTCTATATATTTATTTGCACTGTATGTATGCTTAAGCTCTATATATATATATCTGCCATATCCAATATTGTCCCATTAGCATAATTTCGATCGATACACGCTTAAAGCTTAATTGCTCGCCAGGCTTTTTTTGTTTTTTGAAAGATGATTTGAGCCACTCGATGATGGGTGGCTTGCTGGTGATTGATGACGCGATTGAAGCTGTCAAAGAAATCTGAAAAGGGTGTACATTAAAGGGTGTCCTTCGAGGAAGTAAGAAACTAAGGGGAAGGAAGTTTGTAGCCAGAAAAAGTCTCAGGGGAAAGCTTATATTACTAGAATTTAAAATGAATTCTTTGTGTAGCTTAAAGCTTATTTAAATATTTATTTATACCTTATACTCTTAATTAAAATAATAATTAAATCACAATATATATTAAAAATGTTGGTAAAAATAAATTACCACAAAAAATTCACTCTAAAGAACTCGCCAGCTTAAGCCAGCTTTGCAGCTTCAGTCCTTCAATCATTTGGCTTGCTTTTTTTGCATGTCCTGCAGAAGCAGGACCTGCTGGCGCCGCATTCCCACTGCCAAATGGCCATAAATTGCCGGGCCATAGTTATCGATAAACGATAGCCAGGACCTGCCTCCATTTTGCCCAAGCAAAATGCAAACGTGTTAACAACGGCCACTTTCTGTGTGTGTCCGTGTGAGAGTCCTGGTGTGTGTGGGGTAGTTTTTTGATTTATACTCGTGTGCATATTAATATGGCGTTAAAATATGATGCCAAAATTTATGTGTGAAAAACAGGGCGGTGCAGCAGCTGAAGCCACCAACTACAGCACCGCAGAAGACATTATTGCGATTCTCTTGGCCCGAATGGCAGCATGAGGACCAAATTTATTACCATCTCTCTCTCTACGCTTGCTGTCTCTATCTTTCTCTCTCTCTGTCTCTGTCTCGATTTATGGGCGCACATTTGGCCAAAGCCGAATCGAAAATCCAGCCAAGACGAACGCAAAGCAGCAGCTATATGCTGCTGTTCCATCGGCACAGGCATAATTCAGACCTTTAATTGCACTTTTTGGCGCAAGAAATGTTCAATATATATATTTATATATATTTTATGAAATGCCAATAAATACAAGAAGGCATTATTTAAAATTTAAATTCTCACTTTGACATTTACTGATAAGTATTTCCAATAACTTCCTTTAATAAATTTAAATAATCGATAAATCAATCTTAAGGCAAAGCTAAAAATATCAATTTAACGGCTAAATATCGATAAAGACATGCAAAAGCATTAAAAAAGCGAAGCCATCCATCCTAATGTATACTTTGCGATTCGAACTAACAAATTGTTAAATAAATATCGATAAAGTAAATTTATAAATTAATTGATCTATTTTTAGTGAGAAATATTCATCGATAAACAAAATCGAAATACTTGGAATCATAATATTTCGATAGCTGAACAGAAATCCAATATAAAGCAAATATTAAAATCGATTTGTATAATTTCCACCTTGAGTATCGATAATATAAGTAATTAGATTTATTCAATTTTTTTTATTGATATAAATCAAAAATTACATTAAGATAAAATGTCTTTAAATCGTTGAAATATCGATAAACATCCAAAAATCTTTGAAAACACTTCTAAAGTCAAAATATGAAGCAAATCTTTCAGTTTATAAATCTTTTCGTATATTAAACATCGATAAATATCGATAAACAACCCAATTAATTTTTTTCTGGAATTTTTTCTTATAATTTTTTTTACCTTTTCCCATCCACGAATCATTGAAAAGTCAAAAGATGAAGCAAATCTTTTAGTTTACAAATCTGTTCATATATTAAACATCGATAAATATCGATAAACAATTCAATTAATTTTTCTAGAATATTTTCTAATCTTTTCTTTAATTTTTTTCCGCTCCTTTGCAGCAGTCAACTCGATGAAACCGAACATGGACAGCACCAACTGCATTTTAGTGCAGGACGTCAAGTCGCAGCCCCACGACCTGCGCGGCGGCCTGGTCAAGGCGAACGATAAGGGCGTGGCCACGGCCTATCCGACAGAGGAATCGATCCAGACCAGCACCTCGGACCACAATCACAACCACCAGAACGGGCTGCTGAATGCGGCGGCTGGAGGCGGCGTCGGTGGCAATGCGGGCATTCAGCAGCAGCTGCTGCTGCAGCAACAGCAGCCGCACTCGATTAACCAGCCGCTGACACCGTTGGATGCCACGAATACCCAGCTGCAGGATCACCAGCAACTCACCTACGGCGGCGGCATAGCCGGCTCGAACGGTGGCCTCAACGGCGGACTCGGCGGTCAGTTGGTGCAGCCGAACGGCGGAATGGCTGGCCACCATCATCATCAGGCGCTGCAGCCGCAGCTTGGCGGCGTCGTCGAGCTGAAGGAGTTCAACGAGGCCTACCATGCCACCATACCCGCGTATCAGTTCTGGACTTTGGAATTCCGCAACAAGCATCCGGCCTTCATCCGATTCAACTTCACCCTGCCCTGGGGCGCCCACTTTGCCGTATATTCGCGCCGCAATGTGGCGCCCTCGGTGACGCAGCACGATTTTGTGGAGTTCATCAAGGGCGGACGTCTCGATAGTCATCTGCGGCATCGTCGCAGCTCCAACGGTTCCATCAACTCCATTTCCGCCGGCCAACAGGACGTGGAGCTGTATCGGGAGGAGGAGGAGCGCGACAGGAGTCGCCGTCTCCTCGAGGAACACGATCGCGAAGACTCCGAGCAGGACAACGAGAGCCACAGCTTCGAGTCGAGTGAGGCCTACGACGTGGAGACACCGCTGGACACCGCCAAGCAGCATCTGCAGAGGATCGGCAAGCCGCAGGGCAGCCATTGGCTCAACAAGAGATCCGCCGGCGATTCCGGTCTCCCCGCTCTCGACGTGGACGCCATGACGGTGAATGTCTCCCTGCTGCAGTATCTGGACACGGGCCTATGGTTCATATCCGTCTACAACGATGAGTTGGTCGCCCACTCGGTGTCCCTGCTGGCCGAGGAGGCCGAGGGCGTCAGCACCACCTGTCCGAATGACTGCTCCGGACGCGGCAGCTGCTACCTGGGCAAGTGTGACTGCATCGATGGCTACCAGGGCGTGGACTGTTCAAAGAGTAAGTGTTAATGGGTTTATTTATATATTTTAAATAATTCTTGAGACTTTTTTTTGTTATTTGAAAATGGGGAAAGGGGTTAGTTAGGGATTTTTTGTAGTTTTCTTTGAGTCCAAGTTTTCTTCTTTTTTTTCTCGTTATTTATTTTTTTATGAAGTGATTAAGTAATTAAATTTTTGTAGTACAGTTGTAGTATTGTTTTAGTATCGTTGTAGTATTATTGTTATATTTTTTTAATCTTATTGTTGTGGTGCTTATAGTACTTTTTAGCATTGTACTAATTTAATTGTTAATTTTATTATAAAATGATTAATTATTTCAATTTTTGTAGTATTATTTTAGTTTTCTTGTAGTGTTGTTGTAGTATTGTTGTAGTATCGTTGTAGTATCGTTGTAGTATCGTTGTAGTATTGTTGTAATATTATTTGATTTTTATTGTTGAATTTTTTGGCATTTAAAATATTTTTGTAGCATTGTAATTATTTTCTTTATTATTTTTTTGTGGTATTGTAATATTGTTACAATATTGTAATAGTTTTTTTTAGCAGTGTTGTAGTTTTGTTGTAAAATTGTTGTAATAAAGCATTTTCACTGTGCAGTAACTTTCCTTCCTTTAATTTTATTTTATTTTTCCCACTGACTGACCCCAAACTCGTCGAGGTTTTTTTTTCTTGTTTTTTTTTGGTAAGCTCCTTCACTCATTTTTCACCATTTTCCATTTTTTGCAGGCGTCTGTCCCGTCCTGTGCTCGGCCCATGGACACTATGGCGGCGGTGTGTGCCACTGCGAGGAGGGGTGGAAGGGCGCCGAGTGCGACATTCCGGTGGGCGAGTGCGAGGTGCCCAATTGCTCCAGCCATGGGCGGTGCATCGAGGGCGAGTGCCACTGCGAGCGCGGCTGGAAAGGGCCCTACTGCGATCAACGTAAGTGTCAAGGACTCTCTTTCTCTTTTACCAAAAATAATACACTAAAATTTATGGGATTTAAGGGATTCTCTTATGAGTTTTTAATTAAATTAAAATTTTTTTAAATATATATAAAAAAGAGAGATTTTCAAACTCTTTGTAGGAAATATTCCCAAAATCCTTATTAGTATAGGAACAAGTTTAAAACTCTCTTAGGATTTAGTTTTCAATACTTTATTTTCTAAAATATATAAGAGCTTATAAATTTCCGCTCAGTGTGGCCTTCCGCTGACTTGGCATAAAAATGCTAAAATTATTTATTTGCCTTGTTTGCAATTTGGAGGCAGGCCTCGGTTCCGGGGCCATGTTGACACTGCCCGATAAGGACACCGCCCTGGACAAGGACAGTGGTGGACTGGACGGTTGGGCAAAGGGACCACGACAACGACGACGGTCCAAGTGGATGCCAAAATATTTCAGTTATTATGCCGACACCTCCACCGGTCTCGTCTCCGCTCTCCACTCTTCGCTCTTTCTTTTCTGAGGCCCCCAAAAAATATTCTGGCTCCCGAAAATTGACAAAGCGAAGGAAGGAGAGAGAAATGCCAACAATTTTTACCGACTCTTCGCACGGTTCTCTTCCCCGCTAGCAGTCGGGAGATAACTTTGAATTAGCCTAAAAGCAGGCAACGAAAGCCGAGGCGCATTTTAAAGGACGGAAAAACAGGACGAGAAGCGTCTCAGTAAAAACAAGGAATTGTTAAATAATTCGCCAGCCAAAAAGGAATGTGCCAGAAACTAAAAATAGGACATTGTCTAGGAGATACTCTGAGAAAGAGCTAATACTTTGAGATACTTGGATATTAAATGGGAAATTTTGTAGTTATTTATTTTGTAAATTAATATACAAGTTTAGCAGGTTTTTAAATTTAATTAAAATATATTCCCCTGACAAATTGTAAAATACATTAAGGTTATATTTTTCACTACAAAACCCATGTACCTCTCTCGTTGAAGTAGCACAAAAAATGGCCCATAAAATATGCAATATGCAACAATACGTGGAATGTGTCTGTGTTTGCCATTCTCTCTTTTTTTTGCACATTTCTGTGTACTTAAATATGGGGAAAGGACCCTGAGACCCTTGGCATACAAACAAAAACAAAACAGGGACAAACAACAAACAGAATCCGAAACAGAAGCCAGAAAATAAAGAAAGCAAAAAAAATAAGCAGAGGAAAGGAAAACCGTTGAGCAAACATAAAACGTATAAAATCGAATTTATATGTCGAGAGCATATTTCTCATACACGAAAAGTAAAATATCAGCAGGCCACAGGAGCAAAAAAATAAGAGAAAAGAAAAGAAAAGCGAAGCACAAGTCGAAGCAAAAACAAAACAAAAGAGGGAAGAGTGGAAAAATTGCAACAACTGCGCAAAATTACCAACTTGAACTAAGCTGGAATTTCATTTTAATGACCACTTTCGTACGTGTCTAACATACTAATCATGTCATGTGTGTGTGTGTGAGAAAACAAAATAGGAATGAGAGCCAAAAGGAGGAGCACCTAGCCAGGACGAAAAGCTTTTTGTTTAGGGAAGACTGTCACGATTTCAGTGCACCACCAAATATTGAAAAACTATGGAGGAGTATAGTACTATATGGGGTTTGTTTTTGGGGAATTTAGTGGGAATTCTAAATAGAATATCTATAGTATCTTATATATTATATTATGATACTCTGATACTATGATACTATGATACTATGATACTATGATACTATGATACTATGATACTATGATACTATAATACTATGATACTATGATACTATGATACTATGATACTATACTATAAATACAAGCAATAGGAATTTAAATAGAGTTTTCTAGATATTTTAAACAAATTCCTTAAAGTAGACAAGGTTAAAGAGCTAAAACTATATGTTTTATGAAATATTAAGGAGATTATGGTTTATATCCCAAGAATTCACTTTAAAAAATACCTTAAATATTATTTAAACCAAAAACCAACCATATATATGTACACAAACCCAACCCCATACATCATATACCTTTTCAAACCTTTATTTAAAGCCTTCTTCCCCTGTATAATCACCTTTTTTTTTGTTGTATGTGTGTTGACTAACAATCGTTTTGTACTCTTTCTCTCTCACCCTTGAAAAAAAAAACCAAACCAAATGCTGACCTTTCACCCCTTCACCGCCTGCTCTGATGCCGATGTTGATGATGATGATGATGACTGTGATGATGGAATCAATACAGACGACTGCCTGGACCCACTCTGCTCCGGACACGGCACCTGTGTCGCCGGCCAATGCTACTGCAAGGCGGGCTGGCAGGGAGAGGACTGTGGAACGATTGACCAGCAGGTGTACCAGTGTTTGCCCGGCTGCTCCGAGCATGGAACCTACGACCTGGAGACGGGACAGTGTGTCTGCGAGCGTCACTGGACGGGACCGGATTGCTCTCAAGGTGAGTTGCTCCTCATTCCACAGCTTGCAAACCCTTCCAGAAATCGAAAGAAACCTCTACGAAAAAATATGTTGAATGTTTTAACTAATGAAAACCCGACACAAACCTTAAACTCGGTAGAAATTCTAGGGAAAATGTGAAGTTCTGCTTTTTAAATCCCTAAAATACACAAAGAAAGACCTAATTCCGTGGCCGTAAAGCATAGTAGCCGTAAAATCAGGTACATATATAAAGCCGGGACCAATCACTCTCGAGATCTGTAAGATATATATATTGCTGCTCCTGACTCTCGGCTCCTGGCGAATATGATGATGTTTTATGGCCACAACTAAACCCGAAATTAGAATGGAATGCTGAGTCATAAAGCCGGGACTTCCAATTAGGCCCACAACCGGGGTCCATAATCGTGGAGAGCAGGAACAGGAGCAGGAACAGGAGCAGGAACAGGAGCAAGCAGGAGCTCAATAAAACAAGCAGCTTATGATGCCACCGAAGGCCAAAGGACACGGACACGGACACGTCTCGCTGAGGCACGCACTCCTAATTTGCTTAACTTTTTAGCACCAGAAAGGAGGTAGCAGGTATCAAGGATTCGGGCGGGGTGCATACTATATAGGATATATATGGTATTAGGGGGAAGCCCCCACGTTGACGACTCCTTCCGGCGTAATGAAGCAGAGTCTCTCATAAAAATTCATTATTTATTTAATACGCCAGAATGGCACTGAAAAAAACAAAAGCAAATGAAATATATTTACGCCTGCCGGAGGAAAAACCAACCCCGGAAAAGCCCAGATTATGAACTAAACCATAAATTAAAGCTGGAAGTTAGGAGGAGGAAAAACAATTCAAATTCAAAATTCCAGCAGAGATAAAAACTGAAATTCAAGCACAGAAAATCAACCTTAAATATATTATTAAGCTCCTCGAGAAATCTTCAATTCAAAAGCCATAAAGAATATAGCACAAGTCAAGCAAATCATGTCGCAGGCTTCGATCCCTGAAGTAACCCGCAGTCCGTGAACCAGAACAGTTGACCATTTCCAGCTGGGAAAATATCCACGGGAAAAGTTCTCCGGAAAAGCAGAGGCGGGGTGTGAGTCTTGTTAGCAAAGTGTGCCACCACGTAAATGTTACATTTATAATGCTGTTTTTATGGTTCCCGTTCTTGTTGGGAGAGAGACTGTGTCGCAGAAGCTTTAATGAATTTAAATGAAAAGTCTGGCAGAAAAACAAGCTATGTTTGAGTAGAAGAAAGTGTAATTTAATTGAAATTTCTTGTCAAGTATTTCTAGTTAAGTAGTTTTAAATACGATTTAAAAGAGAGAGCTTTAAATTAACGTTCTAATTTCATCTATTTCACAGCTGTTTGCAGTTTGGACTGCGGCCGGAATGGTGTCTGCGAGTCCGGCAAATGCCGCTGCAACTCCGGATGGACCGGCAACCTGTGCGACCAGCTGCCCTGCGATTCCCGCTGCTCGGAACATGGACAGTGCAAGAATGGCACCTGCGTCTGCTCCCAAGGATGGAATGGACGTCACTGCACGCTGCGTAAGTGTACAGATTTCATTGGTTTAGTTTATGGTTGAAAAAACACAGAGAGAAAAACTGGGAACTGAGCAAGAAAATAAGCCAAAAATAATTCTACAAAATTACCTAATTGAGCTTTAAAATTAAAACATCATAAATTTAACAATATATTTGTGAGGTTTATTGAAAATTCAGAGTTTCAAGTACTCAAAAAGCTCCTTAAGGTTTTTATACCCTTGCAGGGTATTATAATTTCAGTCAGAAGTTTGCAACGCAGTGAAGGAGTCATCTCCGACCCTATAAAGTATATATATTCTTGATCAGCATCAACAGCCGAGTCGATCTAGCCATGTCCGTCTGTCCGTCTGTCCGTCTGTCCGATTATACGCGAACTAGTCCCTCAGTTTTGAAGCTATCTGAATGAAACTTTGCAGATGGTCTTCTATATACTCTCACTCGTACATAAGTCGGAACGAGCCGGATCGGTCAACTATATCATATAGCTGCCATACAACCGATCCGTAAATTTGTTGAAAAAAAATTATAACTTCACTGTTTTTTAACATATCTTGATCAACTCTCGGTTATAAGCTTTATATATTAATTCAGATTTTTGGATTTAATTTTATAAAAATCGAACTACTATATCATATAGCTGCCATAGGAACGGTCGTGAAATTTTTATAAAAAAAATTATAGCTTTGTCAGTTTTTAACATAATTTCTTCTACTTTGAGATACTAGTATTTCATATTTTTTCAGAATTTTGTTGTAAATTTCATAAGAATCGGACGACTATATCATATAGCTGCCATACAAACGATCGGTAAACGTGGAGAAAAATTACATTTTACTTTACATGTAAAAATGAACAACAAAATGAAAAACTGTAAAAATAAAATTGAATTAAAAGTAATTAATTTTAAAATAGATAGGGATAGATTATAATTTATTCAATTGGAATCTGCAAGGGTATACAAACTTCGGCGCGCCGAAGTTAGCTTCCTTTCTTGTTATAATTAAAATTAAATGAACTTTTTCGTGAAGTGTGTCACTAAAATTCCCAAGTGAGAAGTTGAAGACCTTCTCAGAGACACAGAGAGAGCTAACTAAGTTGTACAATCTTCTAAATACCTATGAAATCCCATAAGAAACATGTAGAAATTTAATTTTCAAACAATATTTATCTAAATTCAAATTTAATTTAAATTTATAACCATTTTTGCGCTATAATTTCCAAGTAGGAAGTTGCCAAAGGGACACAGATAGCTGTATAAGCTGTACAATCTCCTCAAAACCCATAAGAAAAATATACAAATTTAATTTTCGAACAAGATTTTTCGTATTTAAAACTAAATTTAAATTTGTCACCATCTTTATGCTATAATTCCCAAGTAGAAAGTTGTCAAAAGGGACACAGAGAGCTGTTTAAGCAATGAAATCTCTTAAATGCTCATCAAAACTAAAATTAAACCCTTTAAAAATTTGAATTTAAAATTAAATCAAACACACATTTAGTTAAACTTTAATTTTTTTAGCAGCAACAACGGGTTGTGTGTGTGTTTGCTGAACTTGTAGATTTTTCCCAAACATATTTATTTCCCGGGCTTGTGGCCAAAAAATCGATGGAAAACAACATTGCGGTGCCTGCAGAGTTGCCACGCCCCCCGCCACCGCCTCCGCCTCGGCTGTCAATGTTGCTGCTGCCGTCGCTGTCGTTTGCTGATTTAAGTTTTTTTTTATTTTTTACTGTCGTGTGCTTTTTATCAATTTCGGGTTCGGTTTTTGCTTTTTGCTGGCATTCCGGGACGGGAGTCGATGCACCAAAGTATTTTGTACATGTTTACGCCATTTGCTCTCCACTTCTCAGCCCTCTTTTGAATTTTCCCGGGGATTTCCCCCGAAACCAGCCAGCGCATTTTCCTGCTTAGTTTTTTTCTCTCCTTTTTTTTTCTGTGTTGGTTGCCTGGAAAGTGCGTTTGACAGTTTTGCCGCCATGACTTAACCATGTTGTTTGAGGCACAAACCCGAAAAAAAAACAACAACAAGAGCAACAAAGGATACGACTTTCGCCCAGGATACAGGCACTGCAGCATGATAAGTAGCTATCGATTGACAGTGATTAAAACTTTAAAAACAAACAGTCATGTTGCAAAAACATGAGGCAAGAGGCATCCAAAGGAAGGAAGGAAGCCCCCAGGCGATGGCGGCGGTGGCTCAGGCATGCATGTAATGGCATTACAAACCCCCCTTTAGTCCTGTTCCCCCCTCTGCTCTCCCTCTACCCCCCAGTCCTGCGATCAACATTTCGTTGACGTGTGCAAAACCAATAAAACTTCCGACGTCATTCAGAGTCACAAGCAATCTTAGTAGACCTCTCTCTCTCTCTCTGCAGGATACTCCTCCTGTTCGTCCTGCCTTGTGTGTGTGTCTCCCCTCCCCTGGGACACTCTTTCAATCGATTCAAGTGGCGCAGGGGCGTGGCTTTTGGGGGGGGTAACAAGACTACATATGGTTCGGTATCAGAATCCGTGTCTGTGCCTGCGTTTCGCTGTTGTATTTTTAGAAAGTCGCTACTTAACGACTTTGGCTCAGTGTTGCCAGCAAAAAATATAGAAAAAGAAAAAGTTGAAATGTCAAAGGTGGCTGGGAACTTAAATCTTAAATATAGGAATGCTCAAGGAATTTATAACTGTTTAAGAATAGGGAAAATCTAGCTTAAAAAGGTTAATATTTCATTTCAGAAAACATCTTCTTCATCAGTATGTTTTTCCATATTTTTATAACCAATTTCTTTATGATATAAATTCCTTTTCAAAACGAAAGTTTTTCTGTATTTTTCTATTATTAAAACATCTTCTTCATTAGAATCCTTTTCCTGACTTTTCGAACTAAAATTTGTTTAATATTTATAACCAATTTCTTGATGAAAAATCCTTCTTTCTATATTTTTCTATTATTAAAACATTTTCTTCATTAGAATCTTTTTCCTGACTTTTTTAACTAAAATTTCTTTATGAAATAAATCCTTAAATACATTTCAAAAACCTTTTCTAAACTAAAGTCTTTCTGTATTTTTCGATTATTAAAACATCTTCTTCATTAGAATCCTTTTACTTGCTTTTCTTACTTCAATTTTTTAATATTTATAACCAATTTCTTTATGAAATAAATACATATCGAAATCCTTTTCTAAACTAAAGTCCTTCTGTATTTTTCTACTATTAAAACATCTTCTTTATCAGTATTCTTTTCCTCATTTTTTTTACTTCAATATGTTTAATATTTATAACCAATTTCTTTATAAAATAAATTCCAAAATACATTTCAAAACCCTTTTCTCAACTAAAAACTCTCTCTATATTTTTCTATATTTATTTAAAACCCAAAAACAAGCTAAAAAGTAGTCAAAAGAGGCATCGCTTTGGGTCCTGCACATGAACGAGAGGCGCATCCCTGCACAGATTAGTCCTTTCAGGCGAAATGCAGTCGGAGTTGCCTGCAACTTCAATGCGGCAAAGTTGATTGAATTCGAAACAGAGATTTCTAGCGAATTACGCGCCACCGAAAACTCCACTCAATTGGCTCTTTTCAAAAGGGGGAAAAGGTGGTGTATTCGTAGGGTGTTCCAGGGGGGTTTCTAGGAGGTTTCGTAGGGTGTTCCAGGGACAGACAGACAGACAGACAGACTCGTAAGCTCCATGCATAGTTGATGTCGTAGTTACATTTAGTTGCCGGGGGATTGCCCCCTTTGGCTTCCTTTTATATTTCCCTATTGCCATTTCTATCACCCGCCGTCGCTGCCGTCGTCGTTGTCTCATTCAAATATTTACAATGTTTTTACCCATCTTTTCATTTTTGTTGTTTTTTATTTTTTATGCTTGCTGGGATTTTATTATGGATTGTAAAATATGTGTGTGTGCAGAAGTGTGTGTGTGTTTTTCGGGGGAGATTACAACATTTTTTCAATGGCCAGGCATATAAAAAGCGAGGGATTTGTCCGCCGAAAGTGATAAAATAGAGGAGAAATAAGCTCCCGGGGTGGAAAAGCCAAAATAAAAATAATAAAAAAAAGGACATTCATAAGGGAGGTGAAAAACCTGCAGAGCAGAGCGCTACTGTGGCTTAAATACAAAATGTGTAAAAAAAAAACCCACAAACTTGAACTTTACACAAAAAAAAAAGAGAGAGAGAACCTAATGGGAATATGAATGGAAAATGCGAGGTTAAAATGTAGTCATATATATAGAGTTATATATATAAATGGATAGGTTCGGATTACGAAAACAATGAACATGCGGTTAGTGGCCTTTTTTTTAGTATATTCCTGCTTCTTAGTACTTTATATATTAAAATGGTTTCTTTTTTTGTGAAAAACATGCGGCTATTTGGGTTTAAGAGCTGGTATTATTTATTATTATTTTTTTTATGGGGAGCAGATATAATGTTAGTGATTAAAATAAATGTATATAAATAGTAGAGAGAGAAAATGTACAATAAACATAGAAGAAGTCCTTTATTTCCGCTCTTTAGGTTACTTCCTTTTAGATCTTCTAATAAGCTTTGATTAAAGGTTTCAATAATTAATATAAAAATGTTTATTAGAAACTCAAGAAACTCTCTGAGAACTTTAGAATTCCTTCGAGTCCTTAGAGTCTTGCAATCTCGTTTTAAAATCCAGTTTGTAAACCATAAACTTGGCCTTTTATAGTTCCGAGGTCTAAATGCCAGTCCACACAGATTTGACAGATTCCCCTTCTCTTCCTTCGCAATATATATGTTGTATTTGCAACAACACTTGAAGTTATTGCCAATATGTGCACACAAACACGCACTCGCAGGGGGGCAAAGGCAGGACTCTCGAGGACCTCCTCGTAAACAGGAAGGCAGTAACAACCGAGGAAGTCATTTTATGCGCCGCAAACTTTTTAACATGCCGGAAGCTGAGTTAGCAGCATTCCCCTTCCCTGCAAATGGGGTGCCAAGGGGGTGGGAAAGGGGGCTAAAAGGGGGCCGTGCCGCTTACCTTACCCCATTTTGCAAATGACACATGTCAAGTGACATTAACTTTGCGTCAAATGCTGTCGTGGCACAAACAAATAAAGCCAGAATGATGGTAACAAAAAAAAAGGGGGAAAAAAGGACGAAAGTAAAGTGAAATTTCAGATGCTCTTTAGAGAGCAACAAAGATAAAGCTGGAAATAAAAATATAACTAAAGGTTACAAGAAAAAATAATATAAATTCAATGAAACAAATAACTGAAACCTTCAAAATAATGTTTTAAAGCTTCAAAAATAGTTTTAAAACAGTATATCTATTATTAAATCTATTATTCAAAATCAAAATAATATTAATTCAATGAAAAAATTAACTGTAACCTTTAAAATAATATTTCAAAGCCTAAATAGTATTTCTAAAGCATTATATATTTGCCTATTTAACTCTTCTAAACTTTAACTTCACAAGAAAGAGAATCTTATTAATATTAAGAGTCTCATAGAGCAGATGTACCCCCTGAAAGGGTAACCCCAAAAAAAAAAAAAGAGTAAAAACGAGGGCCAAATCATCTATCGTTAGGTTACGTTCCGTTGGGTTTGCGTTTTTATGTTTGCCCAACATTTTCATCGAGAGCCAAAGGTTAACTGCCGCCGAGAGTGAGAGCAAACATCAACATTATTTTTATATTCATGATGTTGACTCCCCTTCGAGGGGGTTCGTTCGGTTTTCAAATGGGGAAATACCCGTGTTATCATTCAATTTGAAGCCACTCGATCCGGACAGTTTGCTCTTAATTACAGCGAACCATTTTGCAGAAATCTCGGCGCGTTAAATAAAATTACGCCACACAAAGGACTAAGAGAGGGGGCGAGTCCTTTGGCATTTAATAAAAACAAAACTTGTAACGCACACTTGTCAATTTTTACACATTTATTTACACACATATATATGGAATCATTAATAGCCATTAAAATGCCGTTTTGCATTATTTATTTGGCGACCAACAATTACGGGAATTAAAACCACTCGTGTTCTGGACAAAATTCCAGCAATATTTTTTGCAATATATTTAATTTTTACATAATATAATAATATAATATATATTTACAGCTGGCTGCGAAAATGGTTGCTCTCGACACGGTCAGTGTACCCTGGAAAATGGTGAATATCGCTGCGATTGTATCGAAGGATGGGCTGGCAGCGATTGTTCGATTGCCCTGGAGCTCAACTGCAAGGATAATATCGATAACGATGGCGGTAAGCTGGAAAACAGAGTTTTTATGTTATATTTTGTGCTTTTTCGAGCACTGTATCAAATCATTTTGTGAACGTAACGGTATTTTCTGTGCATTTTGTGCTCTTAACAGAGTAAACCGCGATCATAACAGCACTTGTAGTGCCTATAACAGTTCATAAGAGTTTATAACAGTTTATAATAGCTTATAACAGCTCATGTTGTGCTCATAGCATAGCATTGTATGATCATAACATGGTGTTATAATAGTATAAAGTTCTTAAAAAAGATTTAAATATAAAATATTTAATAATTTGTGCTCTTAACAGAGTAAATCGTGATCATAACAGTACTTGTAGTGCCTATAACAGCTTATAACAGATCATATTGTACTCATAACATAGTGTTAAATTAGTATAAAGTTCCTTAAAAAGAATTAAATATCAATTATTTAATAATTTGTGCTCTTAACAGAGTAAATCGTGATCATAACAGCTCTTGTAGTGTTTATAACAGTTTATAATAGTTTATAACAATTTATAACAGAGTATAACAGCTTATACCAGATCATATTGTGCTCATAGCAAGCATTGCACAATCATAACGTGGTGTTATAATAGTATAAAGTTCCTTAAAATGAAATGAATATAATTTATTAAATAATTTCCCATTTTCCAGATGGCATGACCGATTGCTCAGACAGCGAGTGTTGCTCCCATCCCGCCTGCTCGGAGCACATCATGTGCCTGTCCTCCAACGATCCCGTGGAGGTGCTCCTCCGGAAGCAGCCGCCGTCGGTGACGGCCTCGTTCTACCAGCGGGTCAAGTTCCTCATCGAGGAGAACTCGGTGCAGTCGTACGCGCACATGGACGAGTACAGCGAGAAGTAAGTGATGCGCCATATATCTAAAATCTAGCCCCTAGAATATATATATACCCGATATATAGCCTATATACTATATATATATACATATACGTATGCGTCTGACTCTTAGTGCGCAGGGATCTGAACCATATGACCATTGACCATATAATAATATCTCAATATCTCAATATATATACGAGAGGGACTCTTGCGTTAACTTTTCTTCAATCTTTTGAGTTCTTGAGTTTTTGAGTTGCAAACACGGATCGTCTTTGTATAGCTTAGGGGTTGTAATGGAACCCCACATACGATCCGGTTTGCGATTGAGAAAAAATTTGTTCATTGGAATTGCGTTTGAACTTTTTCCGTTTTCGGTTCTGTGTGTGTTTTCTTTAAGCTTTAAACGGGTGCAATGAAGGGAAAAAGCTCAAATTTATTCTGTATGAAGCGCATATATGTATATATAACCAGATAGATCTAGAGATATCCAACTATATATACATATATCGCATTTTACGTTATGCTTTTACAAACTCAAAAAGATAAATCTGTTTATTTTAAAAGCCAAACTTCAACTAAACACACTTCCAACTAGTCTCAATCAATCGAAAATCAGTCGACAAAAAATAAGAAAAAATACCTTAAAAAAAAATCAAGAAGAAGCAAAAGAAATGAAAATCTAAACCCATTCACATTCCCACAATCCCGAACGCCTCTCTCCCCTCAATGAGTCTATCATTTATGCGCTTGAAAAAAAATACTTGAAAAAAAAAAGAACTAAACATAATATTGAGATGAGAATGAAGGAATCTCTCAAGACAAAATGTTGAATTTCCAAAGTTTTCTTTTCTCTTGTTCCTCTGAGTTCTCTCCCCACCGTTCCGTTCCGTTCCGTTTCCGTTTCGTTTCGTTCCGATTCGATCTCTTTGATTTGATCCTCTGATTTTTCCCAACACAAAGAAAAAAGAAAGAAGAAAGAAAGAAAAGAGGAAAACGACACATTTTCCTAGTTTGAGCTTTTTCTTTTCTTGCCTGAATGGGAAATGCAAAGCCAAGAAGATATGAAAAAATATGCCCGAAAATAAGAAAAGAAACTCACAAAAAAAGCTATATACTTTTCCGTAGTTGCTCTCTCTCTCTCTCTTCAGTTGATTCCCTTGAGTTTTTCGAGTTTTCCGGGTTTACTTTTCTTATTTCCATTCCTTTCTGCCGCCTCATTTCTCTCTCTCATTCTCGAACTCTCGAACTCTCTTAACATGGAGCAAGAAAAATCGAATCTGAATTATTTGACGAGAAAAAAAGCGAATATATAATGATAGCACTTCATTGAGTATGTGTGTTGTCTAGTGTAAACCTCCTTGTGTTCGTCTAACCCCAAAAATAAAACTGTACTAAATATATAAAAAAACAGAAAATAAAAACCAAAAACAAGTGATGTAGAAACGAGATCAAAACCTGCAATGAAAGCAAGGCCTCGATGTATATCGATCTATATAAGTGTTACGACTAAGAACCAGACCTAGCTACATTATCGATAGTTTACTTTACCTTTGATTTGCTTTCGTTTCGTTTCCTTAAGCTTCAGAAGTCTGTCATTGTATTCTCTATATATTATATATAACTTGGTATGTTGCTATGATTTCGTTTCTGATTTATAAAGACCCCCGAAACCGAAACCCCTTTTTTAATAACAAAAAATGAACTACGCCGATGTCAAGACCAAGAAGAGAGGATTCCCCACAGAATTTACTTCACAAGACCGATGAGCGAATTTGATTTTGAGTTTAAGCTTCCGTTTCGAATTCCCCCGTTCCCCCGTATGGTTTCCTCTTCATTTTCATTTCGTTTCTGTTCCGTTTCCGCCTGAGTTGAGCATTTAACCAACTAACCATACTAAAAACCAAGCAAGATGATATGTCAGCTAACCCGAAGATGCCCGCCGATCTCCGTCTCCGTCTCCGCCTTCGTCTCTGTCTTCGTCCAAGTCTCATCATCCGACTAAGTGTGTTCGTCAAATGTGTTCTTTTCCGTTCGTTTCTCAGCGTGTTTTACTTTCCGTTACCAGTTTATTTTCCGTTTCGTTCCCTTTCGTTTCTCTTCTTTGGTTCACTAAGCTATGAAAGTACAAATCTCCACTTTAGGTATGCTAAAAGTTAAACAAAAACAAAAAAAAAAAAGAAAAACAAAAAAAATATTACCAATTGTTAAGCAATATTCAAAGTTTGATCAATTCGTTAACGAAACGCATTTTTGTCTTTTGATTTCTTTTTTATTGTCCTGTCAATTAATTGTGTACTGTCCTACTCTGTTGCTGTGGCTCGATACCTTCATGTTGTGTGCTAAACCAAAAAAAAAAAAAAAACAAACCAAATCAAAACCAAATCAAAAATCCAAATCAAATTTCAACACCAAAAATCAATGTGCATTTCCCACATGCAAAAATCTAAAAAAAAATAAATATGAAAACATAAAAAAAATCCTACGTTTCAACCCGTGAATTTGTAGTCTCTTCTGGAGCTCGTTCACACCTTGGTAAGTCGAAAAAAAAAAACAAAACACTACAAAAAAAAAAGGAAACACAGACGTTACAATTTTTTTGGAAAAGAAAAACCCAAAAAAAAAAAAGAACCTAAGAAATCAATGTTACAGTCGCATCTTCTTCAGTTGATTCTGAATTTTATGTTTCCCTCATCCATTCGATCCATCGATCCATCGATCCATTATCCATCCACACGAATGCATCGAGTTTAGTTCGTTTTCGCCTTCGGTTTCCATTCCGTAAAAATGCATCCCCAAAAAATATCTCAAACACAGAGACACTCGACACTTTTTTTGGGTTATTAAAAAGTAGGTTGCATCATATTTGCTTTTCCTTTATAAATGGAATTTGAAAGCCTTTTTAGTTACAATTATTATTTATTTTCAAAAGCAGCCAGCAAAGTCTCTTCAATTGAAAAACATTACAAATTAAAAGTCTGCCTTGCTGCCTTTAATATTTCGTTTCTGTAATTGCTTTATAATTGTATTTCTAACAAAAAAAAAATAATGCACCTGCCACCATTTTTGTTGATTTTAAATTACATTTCAACACACAACCGGGAATTGCAAAAATACAGAAAAACAGAGATCGAAAAGTCAACAAATCATTCATGTAAATAAAACACGACAACAAGACAAAAAAAAACAAAAAAACATGAAACATAAAGCATAAAAAACTGCAACAACGGAAAATGCATTCATAATTTTTATATCTCACCGACACAAGCACGCCTCACACACACACACACAGGCAGACTCTAAAAAAAGAAAGAATTCCAAAAAAATATGCATATCATGAGTATGTTTTTCTCACATATATTTACATATCTATATATTTATTTTCACATTTAATTTCCATCGTTTTTTGCGTTGGCATACTTTGTAGGGCAAGAAATATAGAGAGAATCGAGAATAATCGAATCTCTCTCGATATATATATATATATAAATCATATATATGAATAATTGTATGTGTTATGTGTACCGTGTCTATATGTGTATTATGTTCGATTTCTGTTTGTGTTTTTCCTTTCTGCCAGCCAATCAACCAATCAAGCGATATATTAACATCCAAACTAACCCATTCATACGATTTATGATTTTTATCGATTCTTATCGATTGTTTTTCATTTCATCGTTTTTTTTTGGCATGCGAGCTTCGACTTGTACTCATTCTCGTTTCGGTTTCACACCTCTTTCCTCACTCTCTCTCTCTTTATCTGTCTCTCTCTCACCACAAGTTATGGTCCCCCGATCGCTATTATATATATTTTTTGATTTACACTCCATCTCCCTCTCATCTCTCTCTCTCTCGAATCTCTCAGTGATCTCTTACGTTTCCTTTGTTTTCGTTTGATTTTTGATCAAAGCTTTTTATGGTAAAAAACAAATCTCATCTCAAAAATATAAAATATATATTTGAATCACTTTATGAGTTTTCGTATCGATTAATCTCTGTTGATGTTTTGTTAAACAAATAAAATAAAAGAATTAAGTATACAACAACTACTTGTTCGATCTACCAGTTAGGCAACCAAAAATGAATATCCAAAACCAGGTCAAAAAGCAGCAAAGAAAAAAGAGAACAAAAATACAAATCAAAGCTAATAAAAAATGCAAGTAAAACTAAAGAAACAATATCTGTATATCCTTATATGTTATCACTCGAAAAAATAACAAAAAAATAAGAAAAAAAAACATCCCAACAAACCCCCCAAACGTATCCCTAAATGTCCCAATTGTCTGCGTCTAAGCCATTTGTTTATATGTTTTCCAAATACAACGAAACTCACCCACACACACACATACATCCATCCATCCGCTCCAAAAAAAGAAAGAAAAAAACAAGAAGTATAAAAAAATCAAAGTTAAATACAAAATGAAAAGAAGGAAGAACAGAAAATTCTTTTTACAAAACCAATTTTTAATGCAAATTATTCCATCAGGTTTTTGCGTTTCTCGTTTCGTTTGAAAGTTTATGATTTGTGTTTTATATTTATTGTTCGAATATTGTGTATATATAAATCAAAAATATATATGCATAAGTATTTAGTTATGAAAATGTCTAAGCAATAATGTGATATTTTTCACGACTCACAAATATTAATGAAGCCTCGGCAACTGCCGATGAATGTCCTTGCAGAAGTCCTTTGGGGATTAATTTTATATTATTATAAATTATAACAATTTTAGATCTTTAAACCAACTTACTAATTTACTGAGGAATTTAATTTATAAAAAAAAGTAAACAGAGATGCAAAAATGTGTCACCATCCATCAGCATAAATTGTGGAAATTGTGGAAATTTAATAGAAAAAAAAAGAACAACTGAATATGTATCAGTTACAAAAAAAAATAAAGACCATTAATTTAATGAACAGGATTCAGCGGACGGGTTATCCTAACCGAAATGAACCCTGGCATTAATTTTTACTGAATTAATTAAGCAATTTATCAGACAACTGATTTTGCTAGACTTTTTTCTGTATATAAAAAAATATTCGAAGAAAGGGAAAATATTTATTCAATGTTAATATAGATTTTGGACTCTTGAAAGTAATTTTTTAGGCAAGTAAAAGGGAAATATCAATCTGGGAAGTAAAATTAATTTCTTTTTATGACATTTGATATTTAACCTGAATTAATTACTATATTTCACATCACATAATTTATTTCTCAATAGAATATTATGCCAGAAAAATGATAAATCCCGAAGAAACTCAACCCCTAATTAGCCGCAGAATATCTGCGAATATATTATAAGTGGAAAATAATGACACTTTTTGTGTGTGTGATGATGATGATGATGATGCCATGGAAACTGGGTGACTTTGTTGTCCCTGTTGTCGTCCTGTTGTCCCGTTGTCCTGTTGGGCTGAGATTGCTGTTTTTCTTGCCGCTTTCTTGCCGCTCCAATAAAGCGAAATCCAAGTAAATGCGATACGGGCGTGTCATGGGTTTTCCCTCTATATATAAAAAAATATATATAAAGAGAAGGGTGAGAAAAGGGGTAACTGGCTGGGAAAATGTGCAGTAAGAAGGACTGGTGTTGAGTCCTGTTTGGGGTGCAAGGCTGCCGCCGTTGTCAACGTCTTCGTCTTCGTCTTTGGCATTTTGGGCCGTCTTTGTCTGCTCAGTCCTGGGTCCTGGCTCCTGGATTCCCCTCTCTCTCTGTCCCCTTTTTGTGTCCTCTTTTTGCCTTTTGTGGCGCTCAAGTGGCATCGTTGAAAAAGGGGGACGTCGTCGGGGGGGAATGGGAACAAAGGTCCATTGTGAAAAGTTTTCGCTACTTGCAGCGGCAAATGCAAAAACTGTTAACAATAGAAATAATACACGGACGAGGAGAAGGAAGAAAACCCCACTGATGGGGGTGTAGCCAGAAGGACGAAGGACTACGGACTATGGACTGCGGACTGCGGACGAAACAGGAAGCAGGCATAACCAGAACGGAGACTTGGCCGGAGTCAAAAGTTGAGCAGCAGCAACGGCAGCAACAACGTTGGCTAAAAATTAAACAATAAACAATGGCGGGGAGCGACTATAGATTACTTCCTGTTTTGGCTGAGCAACAAAAAAAGAGAGCCAAGAAAATATATAAGTAAAAAATTGCCATAAAAAGCAGGGGGAGCTGGAGAGGGTTAAGGCTGACAGGGAATGACAGTGAGGCAGCCTGGCAGCCAGGCAGCCTGTTTAGGTGTGGCTAGTTTGCCCGCTTAAGTGGTTTTCCCCCCTTTGCCACCTCTTTCCCCTGGGTTTTCCCCAGACCTCCCTGTAGATTTTCCCTTGCACATTTGTGTATGCAAATCAAGTTGTCTGCTAAACTGATTAGTGTCAACTTGCTTGGCAGTCATCAAGTGGCTACTGGAGAATGTCGCGCTCGGTTTTGCCTTCTTTCCGGTGGGGTTTTAGGGTTGTCATGGACATCCTTCATCCCCCGCACTCCTCCCTGTGCACTTTTACTAAGCTGCCCTTTTTCACTGCGGTTCCAGCGCTTAGCTGTCAAGTGTCTTAAGCGCTTGATCCTTGATCCCGGGAAGAGAAGAGAAAGACAGTCAACAGGGAAGGCACTGAAGAAGAGATGCATCTTTCTTAAGGGATCTTGTCAGAGATTAATTTTTGTATATAAGAAGGAAAAGTAACGCATACAAATTTCTCTAGTTATTTTCCAGATTTTTCTGAATATATTTTGATTATATTTCCATTTATTTGCCTTTGTTTTACCAAAGTAAATAAATTAAAAAGTCACCTTTAGGAATATTTCTGCAGGCATTCTCTTATCAACAAGGACTAGGGCTTTTCCGCGTTGCTTTTTCGCTTTCTATGCTACTCTTATCGCCAAAGGGAAACTGCAGAAAAAACAAAAGGGACGTGAATGAAATTTACAGCATACAAGTTGCACATAAACCAAAATTAATACCCAGTTTTTGAGGACGAACTGATAGTGGAAAGTGGGGAATTTTTGGGGGCGAAGAAGTAGATAGAAATGAACCAGGAAAAATTTAACAAGAGTGAAACAGTAAACAGAAGTGAATAGAATAAACAAAGGGAAGAGAAATGAACAGAGTCAACAGAATGAACAGAGTGAACAGAAGTGAGCAGAGTGAACCGAAGGGAACAGAGTGAGCAGAATGAACGCAATGAACAGAAGTGAACAGAAGTTAACAGAGTGAATAGAATGAACAGAATGAAAAGAGTGAACAAAAGTGAACAGAATGAACATAAGTAAACAGATTGAATTGAAAGTCAAAAGTATTGCAAATAGGAAAAGGTTGTTAAAGGTTGTTTAATAAGACTGAACTTTCGAATTAAACAATTTAAATAGCAATAATATTGCAAAGAATCCACAATGCCCTTTATGCCTATTTCCCATACATTTACCGTCAACTCTGACATACTTTTCCGAGTTAATTTCGCTGAACTTTGCTGTCATCCCGTTTCCGGCTTCAACTCCTTTGTAAATATTCGAAACTCATATGTTACATACGTGCATACTATATATATATATTCCTATAAGCCCGATATGTTTCATATATATGTGCAGACATGGCTTGATCGCTGCCAACTTTATGCCAAAGTCCATATATATCCCCTCCTTTTGGGTGGAGAATGGAAAATGGTTAAAAAAGCTATGAGAAATTCGCGGAATTTCGCTGCAGTCGCACAAAAAGCAGCGCGAAAAGCAAGGAAAAGCGAGGGAAAGCGAGGAAAAATGTTGGGGAAAAAAGCAAATATGTCGACGGGCGCAGGAAAAAAGAGGAAAAATTCGGTGGGCTGGGAATATCGTAGTTTGCCATAGTTATGGTCTGCGGTCGTAGGATCCGTATCCTGTCCCCGTCTCGTATCCATATCGCACATAGTCCTGCATGTCCTGCCGCCATGTCTGTGTGTGTGCACTCAATATAATTTAATATTTTTCGATAGCAACACAACGGCAGCTGAAAGTAATTACTTTTATGTGAGATTAGATATATTTATGTGTTGTGTGTGCAGAGGCGAGCTCTGTGCTAATTCGACATCAGCGCAAAATTTTTAATGGCCCGCAGCAGAGTTGGCCCTTTAAAAAAGAAGGATATATATACAAACTATATATATAGAGTAGGTATATATATATCCCTCCTTAGTCCATACATTTTTGTGCCATTCTTTGTGACCGTCGTCGTTGCATTTAAGTGAAGTGCAAACTGCGAAAACTGCAAAACTACAAAACTGGCTTTCGTGGCGTGGCCACTATAATGGCTTCATATAACTGTAAAATGTATGAGCTATATATATATATATATATATGTGTGTGTGTGTGCCTGTTGTGGGTGGGTTGCATGCGCGCCATTGCGGCAAAAGTTGATGAAAACTGTTTTGATTGCGGTGTATAAAATGAAGGCGATATCCAGGGACCTATCTACCTCCTTCTCCTCCTCTGCCTCTTCAGGTTTGGAATGATTATGGGGCGGAAATGGAAATGGAATGAATAATCGCCAGGCTTCCAAAGGCGATTCTTGGAAGTATTTATTTATTAACCTCTCCAGGTTTCAGGCCAACAGTAGCAGTGAAAGAAAGCTAAAGTTGCAAGGATTTTTTCGATTAGTTTTGAAAAAGAAACAGAGATAAAGAGGGGGGATTTTCTTTCTGAGCTCTTCATTCATTTCATTCATTTTTAATAAGAAATGTATCATCTGAACAGGTTTTTCTAGGAAATATAGAAACAGAGCTATTAATATAAGAAAATATAACCCTTTAGATATTTATGGGGAATTTTCTGAATTCTTTGAAAGTATTCAGAGTCTTAGCTTCACTTTAATATATTGATAAAAATATTTAATAGGAAATTTATCATCTCAACAGATTTCCCAGGAAATATATTGAATATGATATTTAGATATTTAATAGGGAACTTCCTTAAATGTATTCAGAATTTTAGCTTCACTTTAATTTATTAATAAACAATTTTTAATTGAAAATTTATCATCTCAACAGATTTTCCAAGAAATATATAGAGACAGAACTATGTATATGAGAAAGTATACCCCTTTAGATATTTATGGGGAATTTCTTTAAATGTATTCAGAGTTTTAATTAAATTTTAATTTATTGTTGAAAAATATTTATCCCTAGACTTCTTTACATATTTTTTTGCTGTGTGTAAAATATCCTTTAAGTAAGCATTTTTGTCAATTGATTTCCCAGGAAATATATAGACAGAACTATGAATATGAGTCTTAATATAAGCCTTTAGATATTTTTAGGAAATTTCTTAAAATGAATTCAGAGTTCTAAATCCATATAAATTTTTTGTTGAAAAATATTTATCCCTAGGCTTCTCTACACCTTTTTTTGCTGTGTGCAAAATATCCTTTAAGTAAGCATTTTTGTCGGTTTTATCCCCCTTTCCCCTTGTTGTTTTTAATGCCGGCTCTTATATATATATATACTTTTTTTTGGCACAAAACATTCGATCCATTTCATTGCCAGGTGGCAAAAGGTGGCGACTGTAATCTTCTTAGGGACAAAAGTGTCATGCAATCTACAGCTCCGACTCTCCCGCTCCCCCTGCCTTAACCCCTTGGTGACCAGGTTTGTCCCAGGGAAAAACTGCTGCCAAATGAAATTTGTTTTGTGTGCATCAAATTGAACAGCCAAAATGTGGAAAGCGTAGATATGCTTTTCCGGCATGTCGCCCTGTCTCCTCTCTCTCTCTCTTTGTGTGTGTGTGCCGCCGCCAGGTGGCGCCAGCTAATCTGTAATGAAAAACTGAGACGCAAGAAGGAGGCGAGGAGAAAACCCCCGAAACGAAACTAAATGGAAATGCTCGGGCGCCAATGAATGGCATTTTATGCAGGCGAGAGAGTTCTCTTTCCCGCTCCCCTCTTCCCCCTTAATTTTCAGCCGAGTTGCTTACTTAAAGCGACGACACATGGCATGGCATTTACATATATCGTCTCTATCTTGGACTTATGCCAGGCTACCCTCTTCCCTCGCTCTCTCTCTTGGATTTCCCCTGTATTTGTGTGCAGCTTTTATGCAAATTTACAAAGTGCAAATTACACGCTACTAAAGGTTTTCTTTGCTCTCCCTCTCTCTCTCTCTCTTCTCTCTCTACTCTCTGCTATCGGATGGTGAATGAGAGTGTGTTCCAGTGTGTGTGTGCTGGTAAATGGCAAACTTAAAAATTCTATTCAAAGTTTTCCCATACACGCCACACGGCCTTTGTGCGAGTGTCCCTATTTTTTAGCTGCTGCAACTCTCTCTCGGCTCCATTCTTGGCACCTTTTCATCCAAACCTCGCCCTGCAGGCAATGCTATTTATTTAAAATGTATAAAAAGCATCATCTTTGGGTACTGTGGGGTTAAAAGAGAGGGTTAGTTTTATAATATAAAAAATATAGATTTTTAAAGAGAAAATGTACCTTATATTTCTCTTTAGAAATTTATATTTTTAAAATGAAATATAAAATATATTTTCAAATTAATCTGCAAATATTTTTAACCAAAATATAGAAAGGAAATTCTTTCAAATGTTTTAAAAATATATCAAATGAGCTCTTGTTAATTTTCCAGCTTTAAAAACTCTTCTCTTTACAACAAAAAACTTCAAGTGAAAATAACATTTAATTGTGGATTTTTTTGTGTCCATTGTAAGGCTTTTTCCCGCCTAAACTCCTTTTTTACTCCCTTTCTTTGCTCCTTTTTCCTCGTTTTTGTCCGCCTTTTAATGAAAAAGGCGCAAGATGCAAACAGAGAAAAAAAACGGAGTAAAAGAAATGGCGAAAGTGCAGGAAACATTTCATCAGGCAAGCCAAACACTCACACACACTAACACACACACACAGAGAAGAGAACAGGACCTCTCTCCTGGTCCTGGCCTCATCTCTGGCATCTCGCTACATAAAGCACATTTATCGTGGTTACAAAAGCGTAAAAGAAAAGTGTGGCCCTGGGTTTTTCGCCTGAAAAATGTTTCAAAAACTGTTTCAGGCTAAATGAACATAAAGCGAGAGCCACCGCCACCGCCGCCGCCGCCTGCAGCAGCAGCAGCAGCAACAGCAGCTCTCTTTTGTTTTTGTTGCCGAGCTGCTTCCGTCCTGTTTGGAGCCCGGCATCCTCTCTCGCTCTCCCTCTCTCTCGTGGGCGTCATGAAAATAAAGCAAAATTAAAATTATATCCTCTCTTCTCTCAGTGTGGCCTCAGTATGAGGAGGAGAGTGTCTCTCTGTGTGTGTGTGTGTGTGTGTGTCCCCTTTGTATGCACAAAAGTCAACTAAGTCGTGCTCAATTTTTATGATGGCAAAGACGGCGACGAGGCCGTAAGTGAAGGAGAATTGGGAGTTGGAGACTTTAGGATACCCTGTAAAAAGTATGAATATTAAATATATAAATTGAAAATATCTAAAACATTTGGGAATTTATATAAACAATTTAAAAGAATAGTTTAGTTTACATTTAAAATTAATTAAAAAAGAAAAAAAGAAGTTAAATTTCAAGGAACTTGATCTGACCTGCTTCCTAGCAGCTAATATACCCTTTAAAAAAATTGCCCTGAGCTTGGCCCTGGCGGTGCAAATGAATGGCAGAGAGGAGAGCCGAGCCGCTTTATGAATGGCCACAAAAATCCACCCAAAGGACCCGCTGTCTGGCGGGGATTCCCTCTAAAATAGCAGTAAACGAAAAGGAGCACACAACAAAAAGAAGAGGAGACAAAAATGTGGGCAAAAGAAAAGAAATTAAATGCACTTCCTTTATGCGCGAGAGCTTCTCTCTCATATTTTCCAGCCAGCCTTCCCTCCGGGTTTCTCCCCCCCGCCTTCCTCCGCTCCCACGCTAATAATGGAAGTGCACTTTTGACACAAAAGGTGCAGTGGCGACAATACTCCCGGTTTCGGGCTCCTTTTCGTCCTGCCTTTCTGGCAGCCTTTGTTGCCTTTATTGCTCATTCGCTGCAAAGGGCGATTAGTTGGGCGAAAGAGGGGGTGGAAAAAGCGGGGGGAAAATGAGATTAGAAGATTTTTGCGGCATTGCTTTCTTCGCTTCGGATAAATGCCTTTATTGCCTCATAATTTTCGAGAGTGGCCTTTGCCGATAATGCTGATTACGTTCGGCTGATTGAAAAGATTGAAAAGTAAAGAAAATTTCACTCTGTTCATTTTCCTGATGAAGTTTTCTGCGGAGGAAATGTACCCGAAACGCACAAATTAACACTTTCTTGCCTGGGGAAAATATCGCTCATACGCAGTGTGTACACAGAATGTCTACATCCTTGGCAACAAAATCAAAGTGAAAGGCGCTCTCATAACCAAATCAAACCGAAACGAAACGAATCGAAGCAAACAAAACGGGAATGTGCTGAAGACATTCAAGTGTCGGTGGCGTATGAGTGATTTTACCTGGAAAAAGGAGGCAGGAGGAAAAGGAGGAAAAGGTTCAACCAAAAGTCTTGAAAACGCAGCAAGGCTCGGCTCCTTGCAGTGCAAATAAATCAAATAAATAATAAATGAAACGAAACGAATCAAATGAGAAATAAAAATCAATGGCACTCACCACTTCAATGAATTGGAATGCACACACACACACACAGCGGGGGGAGTACAGTGAAGCCTCCCAGCGGGGAATATATATTCCATAAGAAAATATATATATTCTACTAAATATTTCCACAATTTTCTGCTTATAATATTAGCAATAATCATATATTTTATAATATTTTTATACTTAAAAACCAACCTAATAATAGGATTGTATCCTCCGTCCAAACCCTCTCTGTACTCATATCCTTGCAATTTGCTTTTCGGTTTGGATTTCAAATAAAATTTTGCTTCATTGCATCGAAATTGAGGCAGGAAAAACCCCGAGACCATGTGCGGGAAATAAGGAAAAGGAGTGAGTGCCCCTGCACTCGAAGAAAAAAAGAAATAATATATAAAGAAAACCCAGAGAGAGACGTAAGGAGAATGCCATATAGCTCGGCCTCGGACTTTGGTCAATTGCAATTAGAAGTCACTGAAGAAGCTTGTGCTTGTGCTTGTGCTTGTGCTCTCCAAGAATTCCAATGGGTTTTCCCCACCCTCATTTTCCCCCTGCTCCCCCTCCTTTACTCCTAATAAAAATGCAACTGGGCACATAAAACTCTGACCCAAATACTGTACATTATGTGTTTATGTGTCTGTTCGGGAAGCTGGCAAAAAGATGAGAGGGCGGAAAAGCCATAAAAAAAAGTAGGAGTGGAGGAATGGAGGCAGGGGGGTTTTTCAGAAATTGCAACACTTGAAAACTTGAAAATGTTTTCGAGAACTTGCGCTGGCACAAAAGTTAAAAGAGGCCAACCTGCAGCAGAGTCCTCTCTTGGACGCAGCTACCTGCGGGGGGCACTCCCCTCGTCTCCCCTCGAATCCTGGCAGAGCTGAGCTCCTGCAGTAATTAGTGCAAACAATTGCGCTCGTTTCCGATATCCTTGGCAACTTTTCTGCGCCTTTGAAAGGGGGGCAAGTCCCTGCCGCTGCGGCATTTTGTTTCAAAAGGGGGGAGCAGGGAGTCTGCCAGGATCTGAGAAACAGAAAAATAAATATATATATAAAATATATGCCACCCCCCCATTTATTGGAAATATGAAGCATATTTCGTCCTCGACTTTTGTCATAATAAATTGGCAAACTTGAAATCGGATATCGGTCCATTGTTGCTGGTTTTTCTCTCTTTTTTTTTGGTAGAAAAGTGACAAAGAAAAAGGCGGGTTGCCATAGTTTCTTTCACCAGAAATGTGCGCTCATTAAATGGAAATGTAAATGGAAATGAAAATGAAAATGAAAATGATTTTGGGTCGCAGCTGCTCCCCCATTTATAGATGATAGTGAGTCCTGTTTGGGGGTTAAACGTTGCCAGAGGACACTGCAAGGGCAACTGCCGCCGCTTTGCATCTCTCGATTCGTGGAAAGTATCGCATTTCCATGCGGCCGACAATCGATTATCGATGAATGCCATTTTGATTTCCACAGCTTCAACTTTCTACTTGTTCATTTTCTCTTCTCGCTTTGTGTTGTGTTTTTTTGGTTTTGACTTTCTCATTTTGGCTTTTCAGTTGATCTTTTGGCCTTGTTGTTACCTTGTTAGCCGCATCTATCGATTAAATCGCAGGAAATCGCAGCAGTCATCGATATCCCGCATATCGAATTGAATTTTTTTTAACTAGTTTTCTTTCCTTAATAAATTAATGTTAACTATTGCATGCGTTTTTGACTATAATTACGTATCGATTGGTGGGCGTGTGGATAAGTGGGTGAAGTTATCGATAGAAAGGGTTTTAAGGGGAACACGATTTATTATCGATATATTATTATGGAATGGTATTAATTACTTATCGATACATTTAAAAGTTTTTGTAAACATTTTAATGCCTTTTCATGCCTTGCTCTCCTAAGGAAACCTTCAATGCCGTCGATAACATACACCCACCAATCGATAGCCCATCCATCGATGTCTCCGCACTTCACTCCCGCCTTCCCCCAGTACAAGATTTCCCCTCTTGCCCTCGCAGCTTCCATTTAATTCCGAAACCAACTTGAAATTCTGAATGAACTCGCTGAGAAATGTTCGCAGAGGATTCGATAAATATATATAAATTGGCATTCCACCCCCCTCTCTCTTCCCCAGCTGCGTGCCACTTGCACTTGCACCCTGCCCCCGGCGGAAGAGGATGTCCTCTTCCTGCTCTTCCCGCCCAGCTTTCCCTTTTTTTTTCCATCCGTAGCTCATTGTTGGACACACACACTCATCCGATTCATTCCACACTCACACACTCTCTGCAATAATTGAATTACCCAAAGAATTCCCCAGGAACTCGCACCAAAAGATACAGATACAGATACGCTGCAGTTGCAGATACAGATACCGATACAGATACAAAGTAGCGAACTCTGACCACTCTCATCCCCTCATCTCATGCTCTCTCTCCCTATACTTATATATATTCCCTCAAACATTTGCATTCGAATACAATTACCAACAAAAAAACAAGAAACATAGCTATTATATAGAACCACAAATATATAAATATAAACTTATACTTGTATAAATATTTCATATTTCTTGAGATTATTGCATAACTTCTTTTCGGTTTTGTGTCCTTAGAGCCAAAGTGCTGACGAAAACAAAAACAATATCGAGTCGCTTTTCAGTTCTCCCATTCTCTCCATCAATACATACAACAAACCAATGCTCAATGTTTTCTTCTTCACCTTTTTATCAGAATGTATGATTTTCTCCACCACAAAACTAAATTAGAAACCAACAGAAAATAAAGAAAAATCAAAAAAGAAAACAAAAAAGAAACCAAAGCAAGAAAAAAAAACAAGTTAAATCACATTTTATTGCCAAGTAACTAACTCTTGAATTTTTATCTTTTGCAAACCAAAAACTTACTCCAAAAACAAAAATTCAAATCAAATAAAATCCCCACTCAAACTTGGACGTGGCAACCCTGGAACGCTCTTGGACTCTTTGACAACCCTGCAGTCGTGTTTCCGTGATGCGAGGACAAGTGATCACGCCCCAAGGACTTGGCATCGTGGGCATACGCGTATCCGTGGATCGTGATTCCCGATTTGGCTTCACTCTGACGCGTCAAGGAGGATGGTGAGTTGCTATATCTATTTATTATATTAATTTATGTTTTAAAAATGTAATAGTTTAATTAAAACATTAGAGAAAGAGGGAATTAAGTTGGGGAATAAGTTAAACTTTATTAGAAGTGTAAAGTAATAATTTTATATTACTTGAAAGGAAACTATCTCCAATTTAATTACTTTGCAACCCAATTTCTTGTTATTAAAAATTATGATAATTCTGCTTAGCTTGTTATCCTCCTTCGCGAGGCTTCACTGTGCATGCACACGCAATATTCGGTAAATGCAAATTACTTCCGTTTGGCTGAGCTGCTCCTTGGCGAACTTTTTCCGTTGATTAAATTCAGCTGATGGAATCCGCCGATGGCTAACAAAAAAAAAAGAAAATGAAAGTAGAAATAAAACAAAACAAGCGGGAAAAATCTAAGAAATATAAGAAAATAAAAGGTGGATCGTCCTTGGAGATAGAAAGAGAGAAAGCAGGAGAGACCGGAGCAAGTTATCAAAATTTTTAATTAAATCTTTCGCTTTGATGTTTCTCAAGTTTACACAAGTGGTTAGCATAATGAGAGGAGCAGCAGCATCCTGCAGCATCGCATCCTGGAATCTCTCTCTAGGCACAGACCGCACTAGGACAATTGGCCAAAAGCCACCGCAGAGGACATTAGTTTCAATTATTTGACATTCTATTCGAATTGCTTTTTAAGCACAAAGAGAGAGAGAGCCAAAGTTTTCCAGCATTTGCTCTAATTGAGCCCATCAAAGATGCATAGACGAAATATTTTCTCAACTGTAAAAGGATGCAGGAGCAGGACGAAACAGAGATGGCCAGCAATCCAATATATCTAATATAAATATTTTGCCAGTTGTTTTTCTTGTTCTGTAAAAAGGATTTCCGTTTGCTGCCATCAGCAACATTGTTTGCTGTCCTTGTTGTTTTCCCATTTTCTTTTTCCCAGGATCTGGGTGTGTGTTGTGTGTGTGTGTGTGTGTGTTGGCCAATTTAAATAAACATTTCGCACCCGGAGACTCTGGGCTGATTTTATTATGGCCAAGCGCTGTGGAATACAAACAAAATCTGTGCAGCAGACAGACAAAACTCCAACTGTCTGATGATTATTTGTGTTTGCTCACACACACACACACTGCCTTTGTTTATTTCAATTTTGCAAATATCCAGGTACACACACATACAGGATATATATAAAGTATATAAAGCTGGCTCCAGGACAACACTCACTGCATTACATTTTTACCTTAATTTCTCATTAGGCCAATGGCCTCAGTACTCAACTTTCGAGCTAAAAATCTTGCCTTTTTAATAACTGCAAAATAATATATTTCTTCTCTGTAATTTATCTAAAATATATATAAATATTTCCCCTGGGCAATCAGTTAAATAAGTCGCTCTGGCTAGAGGTCCTGCTGCCATCAAATCCTCACTTTTTATTTATGTATTCTTATTATGACAACTTTGTTGTTATTTATCTTGGTCGCTGCTGTCGCTACTGCTGCTCCATTGTTGCCCCGCTCTTTGAGGGATTTTAAAGTTGGTCCTGTGTGTGTCCTTGTTACTTTTTATATTCCTGCTGGCCTCCTTATTGCTGCGACTGCTCGAAGTCCTGCGACTGCTCCTGCTGCTGCTTTTGCTTTTGGTCCTGTTACTGCGTGTGTGTGTGTTTGCTCGCAATAATTCCTGTTTATGTTCACATTACTTTTGGCTTTTTACACTGCCAGGGTTCAAAATATTTTCTTAGTATTTTTTGAGTTAATGTAATAGGGTTTTAATATAGATTTTCCTTCATTTTTATTAAATATAAAAATAATGGGGAGAAATATAAATAGTTCTTTATTTTTTGAGAGGCTTATTTAGAGTATTTTATAAATAATTGGCTTAGCAAGCAAATATTCCTTTTTCAAAGCAGATTTAAATTGTTTTGAAAGGCAAAGTATTTCCTTAAAAATGTATTTATTATTGCAAAATAGAATCTTTAAGAATTTAAATTATGATAATTGTAACATAAAATGAAATGTTCAAGGATTAAATTAACTAAAAATTAACTGTAAAGTTTTTTATTCTTAGAAGACTTAGATTGATTCAAAAATGTATTTATCATTGCAAAATATTATTTTTAAAGACTTGAAATTATGATAAATGAATCATTGAATTAAATGTTCAAGGATTTAATTTTTATTTTGAAGAAAAATCAAAGTTTTTGTATTAAGAATGTTTGGAATGAGTAATAACTTTCCAAATATTCGAAATAAGAAGACTTGGATTTTTTCAAAGACTAGTTATTCCTTTGAAAATTTAAAAATTCATTTAACAGAAGTTAGCAAGATATCCTTTGTGAAATCTAATGAATTTTTTCATTAATTGTAATCTTGAAGGTTATTATTATGTTAGTCATAAGCCTTCAACGAAGGAAGGAATCATTTTCGACCCTATAAAGCATATAGATTCTTGATTTTTTTATTTTAAAATAAATTTTACTCAAATTTTTCAAAATTTGATAAGGGGTTACATCATTCACACTTTCAAATATTCATAAAAAATCTAAAAATTTTAAATTTTAAATGTATACTGAAGAAAATAGAAATGTTTTCCGAATTAAAATTAGTGGAGTTTTAACTGAGTTATGATGGATTTTCATGCTGGGATAGACCAACTTTAGCTTCCCAAAGTTAACTTCCTTTCTTGTTTATAAATTCAATTAAATTTTTATTTCCTGTGTAACTTGAAGCATAGTTTATTTTGCAGGTATTTATTAGATTTATTTTTATGTGCGTTATGTCTTGTACTGCTGCTGATGCTGCTGCTGCTGATGCTGCTGCTACCATGCCGCATTATGCGGCCCAATGAGCAACAGTGTGTTGTTGCTGCTGCACCCCCACCAGTTTTCCCAACCCCCCCGCTACCATTTTCCACACATGTGTTCCGTTACATATGTGCTCTTACTTTTGGCCTCTGCTGGTCCTCGGGCTTGTTGCAGGATTTTATGGTTTTGTATTTATAATGTTTATTTCAATTCTATGCTTTTATTAGCTACCCCGCCGCACAGCGGCACACATCCTACTTACATTCTTGCCAGTTTCCATTTTCCATTTTCCTTTCGGAGCGACTTTTCTTTCCTTCTTTCGTTCTTGTTGCGCCATTTGTTGGTCCTGCTTAATTTTTTCCAACTGCTGCTCCTCCGACTTCTCTCTCTCCTCTGACATGCATTGTTGCTTGTTGCTTGTTGTTGTTGTCATAGTAATAAAGGTAATAAAAGTCATTATATTGTGCTGCAGGGGATTATTGTTGGCATTTTTTATTGCATAAGTATTATTCGAGCTTTGGTAGTATCCTTCCCTTCCCCTCGTCCTTCTCTCTGTCGGAAACGTATGTCTTCATGTGTGTGCTTTCGGGTTGTTGCCTCCGCTAAATGGTTGGGAAAGGGAAAGGGGAAGAGGAGGGGAACCACCACCCCCTAAAACCCACCCACCAGGACGAACCGAACCGCCAGCGGCTGGCTTTTCGCTCTGGTCATGCTCATAAAATTCAATTCAATTACAAATGAATGAATGCAATGCCACAGCGGACTGTAGACGGGCACAGACGAGGTTAAGAAATTAGGAGCAGGGCAGGTAGAGGGGTTTTTATAATGAATTTTACGATTTTTAACTTGATTTTCTATATAATTAAATTATTAAATTACGGGGTATCTTTAAAATACATTTTTTTACCTTTTTTTATCTTTTTTTTTGGTATAAATTAAAATAATAGATCGAGTTTATATGTTTTTTTTTACAAATGTTAATATGTTGATTATTAGTTTTTCATATTAAAAATTTTTCAGAAACCATAGAAGAGTTTATATGTTTTCTTTTTACAAATAAAATGTTAAATATTAGTTTTTCATAATTAAAATTATTTCAGATACCATAAAAAACAAGTATGTTAATTATAAATGCTTTAAATTACTTAATTTAAAATATTTTAGTTATTTTTAAACGATTTACAGTACTCGCTAATCGATTAAATTCTTTGTCAGCACACGAAGGATATGTCCACAATTAGGACCTCTTATTTAGAGTTTGATTCACTATAAAAAAGAAAATAATAAAAAGAAATAGAAAAGGAGAAAAAAAAAGAACGAAAAGAATAAATAGAAAAGCATGATCTAATTAATATATTTCACTGAAATAAACATAAATTAATTTCTTAAATGCATAGTAATTTAAAGAAATTTAAAACTATTTCAGAAGGCTTAAAATAAATATTTTAAATAGAAAAATATTAAGTTAAATATGAAAAAAAAAAACTCAAATGTTCCTTGGATAAAGTATATTTACCTTTAAAGCAAAGTAGAACAAGAAAGGAAGCTTACTTTGGAAAGCCAAAGTCTATGTATCCTTGCAGGTTTGCCTTTGGATCATGAAAATAGATCATAACTCAGCCAAAAATGCATTAATTTCAATTCGGAAAACTTTTCTGTGCCAGTTTTTATTAGGTTAAAAATTCAGCATCACAAATTTAATTTAAAATTTGAAATTTAAAATTTTGAAATTTTTGGTGATTTTTTTGAAAAATTGAATGATGGTACCCCTTATCAAATTTTCAAATTTTAGAAAAAATTAAGACAAATTTTTTGTTGGCTAGATCGATTTGGCTGTTGATGCTGATCAAGAATCTATATGATTTATGGGTCGGAAACGACTCCTTCACTGCGTTGGAGCTCTATGAGTAATATTTTTATACTAAAAGGGTATAAATATAATTTGAAAACTAAAGCTAAACAATAAATAATTTCCCTAAATAGCTATTATTTTGGCCACCGCTGTGCTCTTGCACTTTATGTGTATGCATGCGATAAAGGCGGCCACGAGAATAACAACGGGCGACGTGTGTGGCAAAACAGTAAAATTAAATTAGCAAAAATTGTAACAAATTTTACACAATTCCCCCATATATATCCAATGCTTTTTTCTTTATCCTTTATCCTTTTTTTTGTTAGATATTTTCCTAGTTTTTTTTCTCTTTCGCTGTTGTTGTGCTGCGACCACTTTATTTTTAATGAAATGCATGTCCTTGTTTATGGACATGTTTATGGGGCGCAGCGCTTTGGTCGCTTTGTTTACGAGGCAATTGAATTGAATGTTTTGTCCCTTAATTCAGGGCACAAATATCAGGGAGCAGGCAGGAAAAACACGGCTGGGAAAACAATTTTCCAGCCCCGAGATAGACTATCTCCGTCGCACGCACACGCACGCGAAACACAATTAAAAATCGCATTAATTAAATATATTTCAAAAGCAAAAGTTTTTCGCCATTTCTTGAGTTTCTTCTTCCAACGTAACTTGGCTGTAGCTTTTCCTTTTCCCTTCCCCTACCTCGCATTTTCCATTTCCCCCGCTTTCCCAGCTCTCTCAGCTCTCGGCTTGTTTTGGCCTTTTGTTTTCCAACATCTTCGTCTTGGCAGCCAAGTTTTGTGCAACTTTTCCGTTGCTGCAATGCGAATTTTCTCTTGTAATAATGGCAGTGGCGGCGTTGGCGGCCATCATTATATTTAATGCGGCTAACGCATGACTGGGGATGGGGTAGCTAAGGTCCTGCCGGTCCTGGTGGAGGTCCTGGCCAGTGGGGCCTGGCCTTAACTTATGCTCTCTGCCGCCTGCCGCAGTCGTCGGCATCTAAAGTTTTTCAATTTCCCACAAACAATTGAGGTATTATCTGGGGCTCCACCTTGGAATTAGATTGTTGTTCCGCCGGAGAGGGGAGACGGGGAGAGAGGGGGATGGCAGGACTCTCTCCCCTTGCGTCCAATTCAATTCGCTTCAAGTTCATTAAAATATTAATTTGCATGTTTGGCCCCGGCAACTTTTGCACTAATTTCGTATTCCGTTTCATATTTCCCTCTAATTTTCCCGTTTTTATTTTCCATTTTCCCTTCTTCAGGTTCGATGTCTTGGTGAACGGCGGCGGTGCGGTGACCTTGCAGTTCCAGCGCAGCCCCTTCAGGCCGCTAACGAGGACCGTGTTTGTGCCCTGGAACAGGATCGTCGTCCTGCCGCCCGTGCAGATGCAGCTGAGCGATGATGACGAGACCACCAGCAGGAATATTAAGTGAGTTTCGAGACTAGGAAACTTTTAAAATTTATATTTAATTAAAAATATAAATAATTTCCCATCTTAATTCAAATTTTTCTTATTTTTCTCCCTTATAGAGTGGCTCCCTTGAATCCCGCCTTGACGTTCCTCAACTCGATCCACTATCACACGGCGGATGAGGCCAACGATGCCAGCAAGGTGTGCATGGACCACGATCACGAGAAGCTACGTCCACAGCTGATCAGCACTTGGATGCCCAACGGGGTGGGGGCCATGCCCGGCAAGAGGGTCATCTTTGCGGAGACTCAGGTGGGTTGCGCAGGACTCGTCCCTCTAATGCCATTCCTAATTAGCAGCCAGTCCTGGCAGCAGCTGCTGCTGCTGGACGCAGCGCAGTTTTAATTAATTTAAAGTTTGCCTTAATGACATTATAACTTTGCATCAAAGGAGCAGCAGCAGGAGGACTCCAAGCTGGACATTAATTCTCACAGAGAGAGAGAGAGAAATCTCTCTCGGATTCGTAATGCGTTTAATTGCAGCACTCGAACCTGTCCAGCTGCGGTCACCGCCAGACACTTGGCTGTCCTCCTGCTGCTCTAGCTCCTCCTCTTGGTTACCTTTTCCCCAGGCACCCTTTTTTCCTCACCTCCAGTTAAAGTTTTCCCCGCTGAATAGTCAGGACAAAGTTTACAAAGGTCACAACGGGACAGTAGAAAAATTGCTTAAAGCAAAAGGAGTGTTTGAGGGAAAGGGATTGAAGTAAAGTTGTAAATAATAAACAAATGTCAACCAAGAAAGGCTGAAATATAATAATTAAAAGGTGTAATCAAGTGTTTAGAGGAAAAAAAAGAGAGAACAATGGGAAATGTTAAAAGATTTCAAGGAATAACTAAAAGTATCTCAGGAATTTCTCACAGTAGACACAAAATATATACCTAAAGTATTTATATTTATATATTTAATACCTTAAACCTCACTTAAATTTAATCTTTATCTCTTTTTTGTTTAAATTTCAATCAATGTTTAGTGGAAAATAAGAGAGAACAATGAGAAATGTTAAGAAAACTCAAGGAATTCCTTACAGTACTTCACAGAAACTCTATATTTATATATTAAGCACCTTAAATCTTACTCAAATTTATTGTTTAATTTGTTTTGTTTAAATTTCAATTAATGTTTAGTGGAAAAATAAGAGAGAACAATGAGAAATGTTAAAAGATGTCAAGTAATTCCTTACAGTACTTCACAAAAACTCTATATTTATATATTTAGCATATTTATATATTTAAACCTTATTCAAATTTAATCTCTAATTTGTTTTGTTTAATTTTCCATCCCTTAGATTGTCCAAGAATCCATCCAGATACCTGGCTCGGACCTGCACCTCACCTACCAGTCGTCGCAGGCTAGCGGCTACCTGAGCATCGTCCGCATGCGACTCACGGCCGAGAGCATACCGCCGACCCTCACCCACGTCCACGTGGGCGTTGAGATCGAGGGAGCACTGCACGTGAAGACATACGAGGCGGATCCGAGTCTGGTGCACACGTTCGCGTGGAACAAGCGCAACGTGTACCGCCAGAAGGTGTACGGCGTGACGGTGGCAAGGATCTCGGTGGGCTACCAGCACAGCACTTGCCAGTCGCCGGTGTGGATCGCCCAGACGGCCAAGCTGCAGGGCTACGACGTGGACATATCGGACATTGGGGGCTGGGGCCTGGACATCCATCATCACTACAACTTCCACGAGGGCATCCTGCAGAAGGGCGACGGCAGCACGCTCCACATGAAGGAGTATCCGCGCACGGTGAAGGTGGTGATGGGCACCGGCCTCCAGCGACCGCTCACCTGTCCCGACTACTGCAACGGCGTGGCCAAGGACGCCAAGCTCCTGACCCCCATTGCCCTGGCCACGGGCCCCGACGGCAGCCTCTACGTGGGAGACTTCAACTTGGTGCGACGCATCACGCCCGACGGCAAGGTCTTTACCATTCTGCAGCTGAGCGCCACACAGGTGTCGTATCAGTACTACTTGGCTGTCTCTCCGGCCGACGGACACCTGTACATCTCCGATCCGGAGCGGCACCAGATCCTGCGACTGCTGCGCCTCGAGAAGGTCAAGGATCCGAGCATCAACAGCGACCCGGTGGTGGGCAGTGGCCAGCGCTGCATACCCGGCGACGAGGGCAACTGCGGCGACGGCGGACCCGCGCTGCTCGCCCGGCTGTCGCATCCCAAGGGACTGGCCATTGCCGCGGACCGCACCATGTACATTGCCGACGGCACCAACATTCGTGCCGTGGATCCCAAGGGTGTCATTCACACGCTAATCGGCCATCATGGACACCACAACCACTGGAGCCCGGCGCCGTGCAGCGGCACTCTGATGGCCAACCAGGCGCAGCTCCAGTGGCCCACCGGCCTCGCTCTCAGTCCGCTCGATGGCTCGCTGCACTTCATCGACGACCGGCTGGTCCTCCGCCTCACCTCCGATATGAAGATCCGCGTGGTGGCCGGCACACCGCTGCACTGCAGCAACGGTGCTGCTGGGCAGGACGGCAGGGTCAACAAGACCGGTGCGGACAACGTACTTGGCACCGTCCTGGCCATGGCCTTCTCACCGTTCGGGGATCTCTACATAGCGGACAGCGATTCCAGGCGGATCAACTCCATCCGCGTGGTGGACACGGCCGGCAACATGAGATACTTTGCCGGCAAGCAGGAGAGCTCGGGGTGAGTAGTATCAGTATTATATGTATTAGAGAATTATCTCGGGATCTTCGAGAGCAGGAAGTTTCAAATTTGGGATGTAGATTTATTGTTTAGCTAAGAAATAAAAAGGAAACTCTTGAGATTCTAGTTAAATTTGGTAGGTAGTTTCGGTATATCAGTATTTGATATATTAGAGAACCTTGAATTATCTCGGGATCTGTGAGGGAAAAAACTTTTAAATTTGGGATGTAAACTTATCTTTTTAGTTAAGAAAACATAAGTTAGCTCTTGAGATTCTAGTTAAATTTGGTGAGTAGTTTCTGTATATCATTATTAGATGTATTAGAGAACTTAATGAATTATCTCGGGATCTATAAGAGCAAGAACTTTTAAATTTGGGATGTAAACTTATTTTTTATCTGAGAAAACATAAGTAACCTCTTGAGATTCTAGTTAAATTTGATGAGTAGTTTCGGTTTATCAGTATTAAATGTATTAGAGAACCTTGAATTATCTCGGGATCTGTGAGAGAAAGAACTTTTAAATTTGGGATGTAGATTTATTTTTTAGCTAAGAAAGCAAAAGTAATCTCTTGAGATTCTAGTTAAATTTGGTGAGTAGTTTCGGTATATCAGTATTAGATATTTTAGAGAACATTGTATTATCTCGGGATCTGTGAGAGGAAAAACTTTTAAATTTGGGATGCAGACTTATTTTTTAGCTAAGAAATAATAAGGAAACTCTTGGTATTCTAGTTAAATTTGGTGACTAGTTGCGGTATATCAGCATTAGATGTTTTAGAGAACCTTGAAATATCTCGGGATCTATAAGAGCAGGAAGTTTCAAATTTGGGATGTAGATTTATTTGCTAGCTAAGAAAACATAGGTAGACTATGTTGTAAAAAAAAGTTAACCACTTTTAATCTTGTTAGAAGCGATATCCTTCATCGCTTAAGTACTCAACTTGAATTCCATAAATTCCATAAATTCCATAAATATAAATCAATAAAACGCGACCGTTTTCAGTGTCATTATGACACTGTTATCCCCACATGGTGCCGGGATAGAGACCAGCGTGATATTCGGTCCTTTGCCGACTTATCAAAGTGCACAGAAAATAAATAATTCGCCATATGTGTAGTTTGGAATAGCCGACGCTGACGCTAACGCAGACTATTGCATTCTTAGTTGTTTTTTGGCCTCAAATATTGACTGGCTACTGGGTCAACATGGCAGGGAATTTGGTCAGCAGGCCGCTGGCCAAAACCAGAGAGGGAGGGGAATGGGGGGAAAATGGATGGACAGGCGGACGGGGGGTCAGGATTGACTCCACTCGGACTTGTTTATGCGCATACTTGACCCAATTAAGTGAGCTCCGGGCTATTTGCATATTGCCGAACGATATCAGCCAATTTTTCAAAATGTCTACCAAACGACACACGGGACACACACAAAACGCACAGAGAGAGAGAGAGGAGCGGAGAGGAGGAGGAGCCAGGCCAGGACAAGGCTATATACAGAGTGGAGTAGAGTGGAGTGGAGTGTGGGACATAAATAATAAAAATTCAGCAAGAGCAGCACAAAATTGCCAATGCACCAAAACGGCCATAAATGTCAGGCCAACTAGGCAATGGCGCCCCCAGAGTATCTCCTCTGACCCCGCTCCATGTGCTCCGGCGTCCATGTGCTCCTCCTCCTGCTACTGCTCCTGCTCCTGCTCCATGTTAACTTTATTTGACTTTATTAACCCATTTTGAAGGCATCGAAAAACGGTGACCAGCAAATTAATTGGAATTCTCACTTTGGGGAATTTCATTGTCTGATTTTTCATGGCTCCCAGTTTTATACATATTATGTACATATACACACACATATTTTGAGATGTACATATGTACATCTATGTACAGAACGTGTGCTTGGCCACCAGAGGCACTAAAGCCATTTGCATTTTGTGCATTGATTAAAGTGCGGGCATTAAGGGGAAACGGAAACAGGAGCCAGAACCAGGCAGAGAACGAGAACTTCAAAGTTCCAGCGAGAAGTTTTGGGGAGCAACGAGAAAAAGAAGGGAAAATAAGTACATAAAGAACGAGAAATATAAGATCTTCGAGAATTAGGAAAGAGAAGTATAAAAACAACAAGAATTAGAATTTCAACGGGAAATTTTGGGAGCAACGAGAAGGCTTTACGAATATATAAGTTTTGCAAAGCAACGAGAAAGTTTGTAAGCAACGAGAAGAAAGTAAGAAGGAAAAAAGGAATGTAAGGAACGAGAAGTATAAATACAAGGAGAATTAGGAACGAGAAGTATAAAAACAACGAGAATTAGTACCGAGAAGTATAAAAACAACGAGAATTAGAATTTCAACGAGAAGTTTTGGAAGAAGACCTTAAGGAAAAATTAAGTTTTAAAGGAAAGAGAAGTATAAGAACAACGAGAATTAGGAAAGCAACAAAAGAGTATAAAACAAATCAGAAGAATATGAGCAACAATAAGTATTTTAACAACGATTAAACAAGAATTATGTTAGTCAAAAAAAGAGCTAAGAAAGAATAAGAAGCTAAGCAGCAAGAAGCATGTAAGCAAGAAGTTTCAGTGTTGCACAACGCAAAAGGCAGAAGACTTAGTGTTGCATAATGTAAATAAAGCATTTAAACTGCAAATTGAATATTAAAAACCATTTATGTTAAACTAACAACTTAACTTGACATAGAAAAATAAATCCTTTTGAAAACTCATACTCTGCAAGGACTCATATAAAACCCCATGTAAGACCCAACACACAAAAAATATCATTTACCGGGAACATTTACGAGCCCCCCGGCTGCTGCTTGCTGCTGCTGCTGCTTGTACCTCGCAAATTTTCGGACTAAACCAATTAATTTGGTTCGCTGAGTGGCGCCAGCAGAAGCACAAACACACACACAGAGAGAAAAAAGAGGGGCGAGACGAGACGAGATGACCAGGAAACCCCCATAAACAGCAACTAGGGTCGACGCAGTTGATTTAAGCAAATAGAATTGCAGAGGGGGAGCGAGGGAGGGAGCCATGTGACTGGCGTCAGGTGGCCAGGGGCTCAACAACGGGGTTAAGTCGCAGATAGAGGGGTTAAAGGTTGAAGTGGGCGTGGCCGGCAGACGTGGCAAAGTAATTAGCGGCCGTCGCGCCACAGACAGAAACTATAAATCAACTTTTCACTCTTTTTTTTCCCCTCCTCCGTTTCTTCGTTCCCTTTCCTCCCTGCTTCCTTCTTCAGCGTCTTTTGTGGAGCCATATCTCGCTTTTTGCACAGCGTCGGGTGTCAGGGGGTGACGGGGGTTAAAAAAGGAGTTAATGGCGGAAAAGGTGGCACAAGGGTGTCCGTGTCGGTGTCCGTGTCCGTGTCTGTTGCGTGGGCGTGGCAGCGATAAGCGGCGCCCGGAGTTCGCTTTACTTTAGACTGTTTATCGAACAAACAATGTCATCATAAATATGCGTCTCGAGCAGCGAACCCTTAGGAGCACGGGTGCGGCCAGAGATAGCAAAGGCAATAAGGGGAAAGGGACAGGGATATCCCTTGAAGGATATCAAGCAAGCAGCCAAAGGCATTAGGTGTAGGTTTTCCTAGCCGGTTTCTTAACAATTTTAAAACATAAAGGAGATCCCTTAAAATATATATATTATTAAATAATTCCACTAATTTCTCTCTCTCAATTTCTCTTTCCTCACAGCTCCCAGACCTGCGAGTGTGCCATTGGGGGCGGCAGCAATGGCAGCACTGCCTCCGCCGGCGTGGGCGTGGCCAGTGGCGGTGCCTATTCCACAACGGTTAATCCCACGCGGTTCAATGGCGGCACCACGCCCACCACACCAGCGGGCGGCAACGGAAACGGAAACGGAAATGGCAACGCTTCGTCGGCGGGCGCATCGGGCGGCGCCGGCAATGGTTCCAGCGGCGCCTGCATCTGCGCCGGCGGCATTGCTCTCGGTGCCTCGGGCTCCGGCACGAACTCGGGATCGAACAGCGGCGGCGGCGGCGGCGGCACTCTGGCCAGCCTCGTCGGTGGCGGCGGTCTAATGTCGACGGGACCCACCACTACCACGACGGTGCTGCTGGGCGCCAAGACAACGGCGGCGGGCATTGGCGGCGGAGCGGCCACGCTGAACGACGACGGTACGCTGAGCAATGCGGAGACGCTGCTCTCCTCGAACGCCCGCTTCCAGGCCATATCCGCCATTGCGGTGGCCCAGGACGGTGTTATCAATGTGGCCGATCAGGGTGAGTCCATTTTGCATTTATTCTCTCTATAATTTATGGTTCAAATCAGCTGAAAAATATATATTTTATTGCCTTAAAACATAAAGACAGTGTGGAGGAGCAGTGTAAGTGCTGCAAAGTCTAGTGTTGGAAAAGAAACTATGAGTAGAAAGCGTTAATTAAAGAGTTTGTATGAAAATAGATCAAAAGTGCAGCCTTTTTGCATTTATTCTCTATAATTTATGGTTCAAACCAGCTGAAAAATATATATATTTTATTGCCTCAAAACATAAAGACAGTGTGAAGGAGCAGTGTAAGTGCTGCATAGTCCAGTGTTGGAGAAGAAAGTATGAGTAGAAAACGTAAATTAAAGAGTTTATATGGAAATAGATCAAAAGTGCAGCCTTTTTGCATTTATTCTCTCTATAATTTATGGTTCAAATCAGCTGAAAAATATATATTTTATTGCCTTGAAACATAAAGACAGTGTGGAGGAGCAGTGTAAGTGCTGCAAAGTCTAGTGATGGAAAGGAAACTTTGAGTAGAAAACGTAAAATAGAGTTTATATGAAAATAGATCATAACTCAAGCAAAAATGCATTAATTTCAAATTGGAAAACTTTTCTGTGCTAGTTTTTATTAGGTTAAAAAATCAGCATACATAATTTGATGCTAATCAAGAATATATATGATTTATAGGGTCAGAAACGACTCCTTCCTTCATTATAATACCCAGCATAGAGTATAAAAAGCAAATCCAGTGAATAAATTGAATTTCCAGTTATTGCATTAAAATTCTCAAAGGATTCAGATACGTAGATATATATCTTTATAAAAGAAATATGTCCCCTTGCCATATGGTCCTGTGCCAGTATCCTGACAACAGCTGTCATCCGATACAGCAAATTTGTCATCTTCTTCTCCTGTTGTGTGTGTTTGTATATATACAAAAAAATATATACATATATCTTTATGTGTGTGGGAATTTGTACACACCACACACACACTCGCAATGGCACAACAATCGCATGGAAAATGGAACATTTCCTTTGGCAAATTTTCTTCAACTCGCATTCTCGCACTCGCACTTCTTTTCCTATTTTTCCACATTTCGCATTGTTGCCGTGTTAACAAGCGGCGAAGGGAGCGCCCAGGAATAAAATACGAAAATAAATAAATAAATATAGAAAATGTTAACTGCTGGCAGGAAAATGGAGGCAGGCAGAGAAAAATACGAAACCGGAAGTTAAATTTCGACATATTGCAAAACACAACCACAGCAAATACAATAATAATAATGACAACAACAGGCAAGCAGCAGCGGAAATACAGTGAGAGTCCGTTAGAGGGAACCTAAAAGGGAAAAGTTTTTAATTAATTTATTTATTTATAAAGAGCTAACAATTAAAATTAGTAGCTAGTGAAGGATAAATTAGAAAAATCAGGATTATTATGAATATTATTAAATAATAAAAATAATGTTGGGAAGATATTAAATAGGGGAATATATTAAATATATATTACAGTTCCTAAGATTTCTATAATTTAATTCACAAAACTCTAAATTTTACGTTCTTTTTGATTTTATAAAGTCTCAATCTTCTAGAACTTGGTTTTCCAAACCCTTTTTCCATTTTCCAAGCTGAAAGAAATACTTTCCAGCCAAAGGCATGAGTTTATAAAAGAGTGTTCACTTTGTAGAGCCTCCACTGTGGCAACAAAAGTTGAACAATGGAGCAAGCTGTCGAAGGAACAAGCAATTGTTGTTGTAATTGGCCATTACGGGCGGGTAAAGTGTGTGTGTGTGTGAGAGAGAGTGTACGGGAGTCGAAAACGAGGGCAGGGTACGGGGAGAGCGTAGAGGAAAAGGAAAAGAGCGAAACCAATTTCCGTTACAATTCGAACGAGGACAAATTAGGAGCCACTCGCACACACACATACTCACTGGAGCACACACACCACACCCTCTCCCCTCGCACACACACACATTTCCCCCGCAGGTAAAGCTGAAGAAGAAACACAAAACAAAATGGCCGCCAATAAATTGTGTAAAAGCAAAAGCTCAAAAAGCACGGAAGGTATAAATTTGAGTGCATTAGCAGAGCGTAATTTGATAAGACCAAAAACGTAATTAATAAATTTCCACAGCCTGGCAGCAGGAGTAGAGAGAGAGGGAGAGAGAGTGGGGGTTGGATGGACAAAGGGGTGGCTTTTCCGATGGATTTTCGGTTGGGATTTTTCGGGGGGAGGCGTTCGTTCATCGTCCTTTTTCGGATCATCATCAGAGAGGCAGGCAGGCAGGCTCGCAGCGCAGAAATTAATGAAAAGGACGCCAGGAGAATGAGAGGAGAGAGATGAAGCCGTGGAAAGCAAATCAATGGCCATAATTAATCAAGTTTTAGTCTGCGGGGGTGGCACACGTGTGACTGATTGCCCAAAGGCACTCGAAGAAATGCCATTTAGTTAGCAGAAATCAACAAGAATTATTTGGTTTATTATTTACAAATAAATTCCTGAAGGTTGATCTATTACCATTCCCCAAAAAGTACTTTAGAAACAGAGAAAATTTCCCTCTTTTTTCTCAGTGTTTTCTGTGTGTGAGTGTGAAAAGCGAAAAAGTGAAAATCAATCTTATTACCTACGCGGCATCCCAGAATTGGCAGAACTTTTGCCCCGAAAAACTGGGAAAGAGGGAAGTGGTATGGGCATTCCCCTCTCTTCTTCTCTTCGCCCCCCCTTCAATACATTAATCACGGCTGTAGGTGTGTGTGTGAGTAGACAAGACACATACAAATTCAAGAGCGATGAAAAAAAGAAGGAAAGAAACGTAAATAAGCTTCATTAGCAGCTCGCCAAGCTTAAGTGGCCTCTCTCTCGTCTCTCTCTCCCGCTCTGTCCATGCGAGAGTGTGTGTGAAAAATTATTGCATTAATTGCTATGCCAGGAAGAGAGAACAAAAGGGAAGGCTAAAAATATCTAAAGAAAGAGAGAAAGAAATAGAGAGTAAAAAGAGGAAATTATCTAAAATTAGGTAATAAATTAGGAGTAAAAGTTACCAAAAAGGGAAATATAATTGAGAGCATATTTCTGGATTTCCCGATTCAAAAAAAAAACCTAAAAATATTTATTAGGAATTAATTAACAATCTCTCAAGTTGTTCTATCTTTTAATCAAAAATTATTGCATTAATTGCTATGCCAGGAAGAGAACAAAAGAAAGGCTAAAAATATCTAAAGAAAAAGGGAGAGTAAAAAGAGGGAAGTATCTAAAATTAGCTAATAAATTAGGAGTTAAAAGTAGAAGTTAGTAAGAAGGAAGTTATAATTGAGAGCATATTACCTAGATTTCCCCATTAAAAAAAGCTTTGAAATATTTATTAGGAATTATTTAACAAACTCCCAAGTTGTGCCCCCTTTTAATCAAAAATTAAAGCATAAATTGCTTTGCCAGGAAAAGAACAATAGGAAGTCTAAAAATATTTAAAAGAAGAGAGAGAGAGTGAAAAGAGGAAATTGTCTTAAATTTGCTTATAAATTAGGAGTTAGAAGTAAGAGGTTCTTAAAAGAGTTTATTTTCTATATTTCCCCTTAAATATTTATTAGGAATTATTTAAAAAAAATCCCAAGTTCCCCTTTTTAATCAACTCAAAACCCACTCTGTGTTGAGCCTTCGTTTATCTGGATTTGGGCCATGTCCTCGTATCCTTATATCATCCTCGCTGGCTGCCACAGTCTTCTTCAAAGGGACTTGGCAAATATAACCCAAGGACCCCGTTTCTGATTCCGATTCCGATTCCGAAGTCCCTCCATCGATATCAATTTCGCCAGCGATTTGGACATATGCCAGCTAGCCATGACGACGACTGTTTAAAGCTCAAAGGACAATTGCAGGACACACAGCAGGACGAGGTGCTCCCCAGCCTCTTCTCCTCGCAGCAAACATTCGGCGACACAATGGCAACAACCCTTTGCACTGGGCACAAACAAGTTGTTCAGTTTATGGGGTCATTACCATTACATTACATTACAGACCGCACACACACTCTTTTGAGGGGTGTGTGTAAGTGTGTGTGTGTGTGTGCTTGGTGTGTGTGCGGAGGCGGAGGCGGAGGCGGCGAGCAACCTCCAGCTGAGCGTCACACATTTATTGCATTGAAATTCGCTCAATCGCTGGCCTGGCGCCCTGCCAATTCGAATGGCAATGCCCCAGCTTCCAGCTTGCGAGGACCCAATGGTCCCATACACTAAGAGAAATATTTGGCGTATTTTATGCAAAAATAACACATACGAAATTAGAAATGAAATATAGCTCAAATTATCTATTAAAGTTGATTTGAGAGCTTACTATAAATGAAAGAAAAGTGAATAGTTATGATTGAATTTATAAAAATATTAATTCTACAAAAAGAACACAAGCCAAGGCATTGATATATTTAATTAAAGTTAAACATCAAATGAAATAAATAAAAAAATAAATACCAAGAAAATGAGTTCACAAATGAAATAATTACAAAAATTGATACCAAGAAAATGAGTTTACTAAAAGTAAAGCCAAGGAAATGAATAAATACCAAATTTTAAAAAATTATCAACAAAACAAAGAACACTTTAAAAATCCACAAATTTAATAGCAAAAAATGAAAAACACTTCAATAAAAACCAAGGGAAATGTCACAGGACAATGAATATGAAAATATTAAACAAAAATAAATAAACGCACTTAAATTACCTTAAATAAAAAGAATAACTAAGAAATATTATCATTAAAATAAATACAGGAAATTAAATAGAAAGAATAGTAATATATTAAATTAACGAAAATAACAAGCAAAACTAATGCGTTTAAATTACCTTAAAAGAAAATTAATAACTGAGGAATGAGTTCATCAAAATACAGAAAATTAAATAGAAAGAATAGTAATATAAATTAAATTTAAATAAATTCTATCAAAACTCATGCGATTAAATTACCTTAAAAAAAAGAATAACTAAGAAATATGCTCATCAAAATAAATACAAGAAATGAAATAGAAAGAATAGTAATATAAAAAATTTAAATAAATTCAAGCAATAAAAAATAAATACAGAAAAATAATTAGAAAGAATCGTAATATAAATTAAATTTAAATAAATTCAAGCAACACTTCACACTTTACTCTCTCTCAGTGCATCAGCGAAAACCCGAAACCAAAATGCTTCTCTAAAATGAGACCATAATGGCTTACGCTCCAACTACCGAGGGTCCTGTGCCTGTATGTGTGTGTGTGTGTGCCTGTGTGTGCGTGGGTTGACTAGAGGAAAGGGGAAAGGGTCCTCGAAGTTTTGGAGGATGGAAACAGCTGGGAGTGCTGGCGGTGGGGGTGTAGTAGTAGGAGTAGGTCCTGATGTGGGCGGTCATGTGTCTCCTGGTCCCGCGGCTCGTATCCTTGCTCGGTCCCCGGTCCTCGGTCGCCGGGTAAATGAACTGTAACGCAATCAAATCAACACTGGCCGCACCGCAAGCCAAATAAGGACCGAAAGCCCGCAATGTATTTAATATTTTTTTATTGTGATATGTGCGAGGGAGAGCCACAGCCACATGATTCGCAATCAGCGGTGAATTGTTGCATACAATAATTGTGCGAAATTGATGTTTATGATGGCCAGAGGAAGACCAGAAAAGGACCAAAGGATCATCATAAACAGAGGTTGTGTGTGGGGTAAATTATGGAGATTCTGGCTGAACTCCTGGCTGATAGTTTGTTGTGGTTTCTTTGCCTGTAAAATCAACGAAGAATGGGAGTTAATTTCAGGGATTTATAATTTATATTATATATATTTATTTGGTTAATTATTTTGTTTCTTTAATGGAAATTAAACGAAGAATAAGAGTTAATTTCAGGGATTTATAATAATAATTTATATATTTGTTTGGTTAATTATTTAGTTTCTTTAATGGAACATCAAAGAAGAAAGGGAGTTAATTTCAGGGATTTATTATAATAATTTATATATTTCTTTGGTTAATTATTTAGTTTCTTTAATGGAAAATCAGGGATTTATAATAATAATTTATATATTTCTTTGGTTATTTATTTAGTTTCTTTAATGGAAAAATCAATAAAGAATGGGAGTTAATTTCAGGGATTTATAATAACAATTTATATATATTTGTTTGGTTATTTATTTAGTTTCTTTAATGGAAATCCAACGAAGAAAAAGAGTTAATTTCAGGGATTTATAATAATAATTTATATATTTGTTTGGTTAATTATTATTAATGGAAAATCATGGAGTTAATTCTAGGGATTTTTATATATTCTTGTGGTTTTATTTTGTTTCTTAAATGAGAGTAACTTATGTGTTTCTTAGAGCTATCTGGGATCTTGGGTTTTTTTATATTTTATTCTCTTTTCAAGTTCTTTGTCAATTTTTAATTTTAATATTTAAGTATTAGTTTTTTATGTTTTTTTCTTTATCATTTTAGTTTCTTTATTGCATTTAAGTTCTTTTCACAAAATTTAATAGCAAAAAACTTGTAGCTCTCTTTTTCTGAAGCTTCTTCCGAGTGACCGCAAGTCCTGTGGCATTTATAACTGCTGTAACTGCGTAAATGCAACACCAAATGATGTAAAGTTAATGTGTTCCCCTAGTTTACACACTCACACCCCTCGCACACTCGCACACCCCTCCCTGCTCCACTTGGTTTCTTCACACAAAAACGTTGTCATCATCATCGCCTTTGTTGCTGTCTGTTTGCAATGCAAAGCCTGAAGGGCTGTCCCGGGATGAGAGGTGTTGAAATAAAACCAAGGAGGCTACAGGGAAGGGGGGGATGACAAGGCAAATTTATGCAAATCCAAAGCGATTTTCAACACTAACTAAAGGAGGGGGAGCAGCCACCAGAACCAGAAGCAAATTGCACAAAAATACTTAAGACACTCGAACGTACACACACATTCCGACGCCATTTTGTTGTATTTGTGCATTTGCAGTGATTCAAAACTTGAAACGTTTTATTATGGTGGCAAGGAGCTAAGGGAAATGTAAGGAAAATTCAGGGGAAATGCAGGGAAAATGCAAAGGAGAGGGGTCTTGGAGGAGGCACTAAAAACAAACAGCTGCAGGAACTTGGCGTTTAGCTTAAGCAAATGATCAACAAACCGAAGGAGAGACCAGAGTGTACTATATAGTGTATATATAATGGCCAAAGTTGTTGTTGTTGTTTCTCGAGGAAGTGCGAATAAATTTGATGACCAGTTAAAAGGAATTGTCCAAGGAGTGCGCCCGGAATGAATAAATGAGTCAATTATCCAGCCAAGGACAACGAGTGTCCGTCTTTTACGGACTTTCTTACGGCTTTAAGGGGAAGGAAAACTAAGAGAAGGGGAGCAAGGAAGCAGGGAAGCAGGGAATCAGGATAGGGACCAGGAAAGGTAATCAAATGCACCGAAAAACGAAAGCCACCCATTGAGCATTGAGCAGTAAATAAAGTTGATAAGCTCCTCCTTCAGGCTCAAGCCGAGCTCCAAAGTGTAGTTTCTAGAAACATATAGTGCGGCGTAAAAAACTTAGCTCCCAGTGTTGTTTACAGTCCAAAGGACATTAAAAATTAACAACAGGCTGCTTTCGGGACAGAAGAAGCTGCTTGATTCCTCAATTAATTTGTGAGACTGCAAAGTGAATACAAAGAAGTGAACACTGAGTATGAAATTCTTATAAATGAATACAGAAATGAATAAAATAAATATGCATTTATTTGCAATATAAATGAATACAGAAAACAAAAAAGAATCTATAATAATCTATAAAATGAACACAAGAAAATGAATACTTATTAAATGAACGCAAGAAAATGAATACTTATAAAATTAATACAAGAAAATTAATACTTATAAAATGAACACAATAAGAAGAACACTATAAAAAGAACACAAGAAAAGAAATACTTATGGAATTAACACTTAAAATGAATCCAAACAAATGAAATGGTAACTCAAATAAAAAAGAGAGACAGAAGACATTTGGTTTATAGGAAAACTCACTTGCTAGTGTTATTTTCCACTCATAAGTTGAGGTTTTTATCCCAATAATTTGTCAACTTTTTTCATTTAAACTCTCTTCCAAATAATAATAAATTTCTCATAAATTTCTTATAAATTTCTTATAAATTTCTTATAAATTTCTTATAAATTTCTCATACATTTTTCATAAATTTCTTATAAATTTCTTATAAATTTCTCATAAATTTCTTATAAATTTCTCATAAATTTCTTATAAATTTCTTATAAATTTCTCATAAATTTCCTATAAATTTCTTTTAAATTTCTTATAAATTTCTCATAAATTTCTTATAAATTTCTCATCAATTTCTTTTACATTTCCTTTCCAGGATCCCTCCACGTCCTGGCTTTGGAGCACTACCTGCCCTCGCACGACGAGAACGGCGAGTTCCACATACCGTTCCCGCCTTCGAGCGAGATCTATGTGTTCAATAGGTACGGCCAGCATGTGGCCACCAAGGATTTGACCTCGGGCAAGACCCGCTACAGCTTCTTGTACTCGAAGAACACGAGCTTCGGTCGCCTGTCGACGGTGACGGATGCGTCGGGCAACAAGATCCAGTTCCTGCGCGACTACAGCAACGTGGTGAGCTCGATTGAGAACACGCAGGACCACAAGTCGGAGATCCAGATCAACGGCATCGGCATCATGACCAAGCTGAGCGAGAAGGGCCGCCAAGAGATCGAGCTGGACTACGACAGCAACACGGGACTGCTCAATTCGCGCTCCTCGGGCGGCGAGACGTACATCTACCAGTACGACGAGTTCGGGCGCGTCACGGGCATGATCCTGCCCAGCGGCGAGATCGTGAGGATCACCTCCCAGCTGGCGGACAGCCAGGGACTCACCGTCTACGTGCACGCCTCCGTGGAGTCGCTGTTCTCGCGGGAGCGCATCGCGGGCGAGGCCAACGAGCTGCTGGTCCTCGGCGGCGTCCGGTCCACCTTCCTGAAGCGCGGCCAGGCCCACGCGGACGCGGAACTGAAGGCCAACAACACTCTGGTGATCCATGGCGACAACGGCTTCGTGGTTGAGGCCTCGGCCGTGGCCCGCCACCCGCTGCTGGAGGCCGCCCTGCCCGTGGAGGCCGAGATGCTGGCCATGTGGTCCCACCAGAGCGTCACCATGGGCGAGGGGCTGACCAACTCGATGTACTCGGTGTACAGCCTCGTGGGCGACGTGCGCAATCCGCAGCAGACTTTGAACCGCGAGATCTGGGTGAACCAGTCGCGAGTGATCGGCGTGGAGTTCGATCAGTTCACCAACCGCGAGACCTTCTACGACGCCCGCCGCACCCCCATCCTGATCGTGGCCTACGACCAGTCGGGGCTGCCCAAGTCCTACTATCCGACCAACGGCTACCCGGTGAACATCACCTACGACCGCTTCAACCGCGTCGAGGGCTGGGCCTGGGGTCCCGCCGAGCTCAAGTACAGCTACGACCGGCACGGTCTTCTCTCGGAGATCACCTCGCAGCAGGACGGCATCGTGTCCTTCGTCTACAACGACTGGAATCTCGTCTCGGAGATTGGGCTGGCCAGCCAGCGCAAGTTTGTCCTGCAGTACGACGACGCGGGCGGGCTGAGGCACGTGGTCCTGCCCTCGGGCACACGGCACAGCTTCAGCATGCAGACCTCGATCGGGTTCATCCGGTGCACGTACACGCCGCCGGGCAGCACGCGTGCCTACCTGCAGCACTACAGCCACGCCGGAGCCCTGCTCCAGACCATTCTGCCGGGCGACGGGGCACGGATCGTGTATCGCTACAATGCCGCCGGCCAGCTGACGGAGGTGGTGCACGGCGACGGCAGGAGCGAGTTCCAGTACAACGAGGCCACCGGCATGCCCAGCACGGTGTCGCACACGGAGCGGGAGCTGGAGTACCGCTGGGACTTTGAGTACGCCGCCGGGCTGCTGGCCGAGGAGCGGATCGACTACGTGGCCAAGACGGGCCTGAGCAATGCCAAGTTCAGCTACGAGTACGACTCCCAGCTGAGGGTCGTCACGCTCCAGGGCAGGATCGGGGGCCAGAGCCTGCCCTCGCAGGCCTTCGCCTACGATCCGCGCACGGGCAGACCCAGTCTGATCGGACAGTTCCGGTACTCGCAGCTGGCCCAGAACCAGACGCAGCTGCACGACGGCACCGCCAGCTTCACGCGCACCGTGGACGGTCGCTTCCAGACGCAGCGCATGGCCTTGGCCATCCACCGGCTGGAGGTGTTCCGCATGGAGTTCTCCTACGGCGTCCATGGCAGGATATCGCAGACGAGGACCTACACGCGCAACATGGCCGTGAACAGCTACACGAACGTGAAGAACTACACCTGGGACTGTGACGGGCAGCTGGTGGGCGTGGAGGCGCAGGAGCCGTGGGGATTCCGCTACGACGACAACGGGAACCTGCTCTCGCTCACTTATCGGGGCAACACCATCCCGATGGAGTACAACGCGCAGGACAGGATCGTCAAGTTCGGCGAGGGACAGTACAAGTACGATGCTCGCGGTCTGGTGGCTCAGAATGCGCGCGAGGAGCGCTTCCACTACAACACGCAGGGCCTCCTGGTGCGCGCCTCGAAGCGGGGCCGCTTCGACGTCCGCTACTACTACGACCATCTGAAGCGACTGACCACGCGCAAGGACAACTTTGGGAACGTCACGCAGTTCTTCTACACGAACCAGCAGCGGCCGTACGAGGTCAGCCAGATCTACTCGCCGCGCGACGGCAAGCTCATGTCGCTCACGTACGACGACGTGGGGCACCTGATCTACGCGCAGGTGTACCGCCACAAGTACTACGTCGCCACGGACCAGAGCGGCACCCCGCTGATGCTCTTCAACCAGTACGGCGAGGGCATTCGCGAGATCATGCGCTCCCCCTTCGGGCACATTGTCTACGACTCGAATCCGTACTTGTATCTCCCGATTGACTTTTGTGGCGGCATCCTGGATCAGGTCACCACGCTGGTCCACATGGGCGATGGCCGGGTCTACGATCCTTTGATTGGCCAGTGGATGTCCCCCGACTGGCAGCGGGTAGCCGAAAGGATCATAACTCCCACACGGCTCCATCTGTACCGCTTCAATGGCAACGATCCCATCAACGTGGGCCACGAGCGTCACTATCCGCAGGACTTTGCCGCCTGGATGAAGACTCTCGGCTACAACGTGGGCAATCTGGTGCCGCAGCTCTCGCGGGATCTCTGGCAGCCGCCGGCCCTCTGGGGCCGTCCGCCCAACAATCCGGTGGCTCTCAATCTTCGCCGTCCCTTCGACAACATACCCACGATGGCCGTGGAGAGCGGCTTCCTGGCGCACCTCAATGTCCGTCGCATGTCGGACTTTGAGCAGCTGTCGGCGCCACCGCGTTCGGCGCTCAAGTGCGACGTTATGGATCCCTCGCCGCGCTCCATCGGCTCGGACACGGAGCCGCCGTTCGGCAAAGGGATTGTGGTCTCACGGACGGCCGATGGCCAGGCCATTGTGTCGAGTGTTCCGGCCGCGAATGCCATCTACAGGGATGTCTACACGAGCGTGTTCAATCGCTCCAAGCTGCTGCCCTTCACCTTTGTGGTGCACAATGCGCAGCAGGACTCGTTCTTCTTCGTCAAGGAGGACGCCTGGCGGGCCACCGAGGACAGGCAGCAGCTGAAGCGGCTCCAGGGTCAGGTCAACACCACCTTCCACGAGATAACCAGGGAGCCAACGGTCGGCACACCAGCCTCTCCCTCGTCCTTATCGAGTGGCAGCTCCTCCTCGTCGTCGAGTGGCAGCAGCTCCTCCTCCTCCTCCTCTACGGGCAACTACCTGGACGTGAAGATCCACGGGGCGCACGCCATCATCAATCTGCGCTACGGCACCACCGTGGCCAAGGAGCAGCAGCGCCTGATGCACCACGCCAAGCTGACGGCGGTGCGGAAGGCGTGGCACCGCGAAAAGGAGGCCCTGCGCAGCGGCCTCACCACCGCGCTGGAGTGGAGCCAGCAGGAGAGCGAGGAGATCGTGAAGCAGAGCTATGCCAACAACTACGAGGGTGAGTACATCCACGATGTGGCGCTGTACCCGGAGCTCGCGGAGGATCCCTACAACATCAAGTTTGTGAAGAAGAAGGGCGCCACCGGCGGAGCGGCCGGTGTGCCCAATTCCCGCCGCCGTCGCCGTCGCTCCCTCGAAGAGGCAGCTGAAGCGGAAGCGGAAACAGAAGCTGACTGTTAGCTCGCGAAACTGAAATGAAATGAAAACTAAAAACAAGGAAAGGAGCAAGCCGAACCCAAGGAGACATAATTATTTATATATAGTACATATAGTACATAAAATCTATGTTATCGAACCAGTTTTTTGATGTCAAGGAACAGCATTATATATATACACGTATACATAACATTTTTTTTTTTTTATTATTATTGTTAGCCACTTATATAAATATAGAGAAAAAGTAAAGTAAAGAAAAGAGAAGCAGAAGCAAAAGCAGGCCACATGCCACAACGTAATCCCATGTAGCTGCATGTGCGTCATATAAGTGTATATGTGTGTGTGTGTGTGTGACAGATACAGAATATATATATAGAAAATATATATATAAAAGATAACAGATAAAGATAGCATAGTGTAGTAGTCATATATGAAGCATAAAGCGTACCATTTACACACAGACTCACCACAATAAGGATGCGACAAAGAGGAGAAGAATTGTAGGGAAGAATCGTAAAGAAGAATCGCAGAGGAATGCTGACGAAAGGCTTTTCTTTTTTCGTGGTACTCGAGCTTTTTGAGACTGGCATAGTTTTAAACATAAAAAACCAACACAGGACACAACACACAGGACACACGACCGACTTAAAAAGCTGATCCCGCAGAGCCGCCGCTAAAAGAGGATGTGGTTCCAGGATAACAGGCAAATGTACATAAAATCGAGGAGAAGATAAGAGAAGAGAGGAAGAAGCGGAAATGGATTCAAAAAGGACAGCGTAGACCAAAACACATACACACACAGAGAACACACACTGGACAACCGGATATCCGGGATACTGCGGGAGATTTTTGCTTAGCGAAAGCTTTCTCTCATTTTTGCTTTGCTTAAAAAACAAGAAACAAAAAGAGTCGAAGGATAAACGTAATTAAGAACAGTTAGCTTCTAGGCAGGAGAGTGTTTTTTTTTTTAATAATAATAATAATATAAATAACTATTAATATAAATGGATATACATTAAATCTAGGGACACGCAACACACACACACACGCATATTGGATATATAGAGAGAAACCTATAGCTGTAAAGTCCTGATAGTTAAGCCTAAGTTTTATCCTTACTTAATTAACTAATTTATTCATTATTATTGTTCGTGTGCCGAGGCAAGGGCGCAACACACACACACACAAAAATCTAAAAAAAGAAAGAAAATAAGAAAAAACATAAGAGATCGAATTAATTTTTAATGATATTATATTAATTACTGTATGGAATGTGAAATGTTTTGTTATTATTTGTAAGTGTGCTTCTTTCGAACAACACCCAGCTCAATGCGGCGCCCGAATAAATTCAGAAACGAATCGAACTAAATAAAGCTTAAAAACAGTATTAAAAATAAACACAGAAATTAAGGAGACACGAAGACGATTTCAGCCTGGAACTCGAGGGAACTCTCACAGTAATCGAGACTCAGCTTCCGTCCGTCGACAGACCTTGATTGAGATCGAGAGCCAGAGATTGAGTCCTCAATTAGATGCCAATTAATATCGAATTTGAGTCACACACGTAGTAGTTCCCCCTTGCCCCCCAAAATTCGCTTCGCTTGAGAGTCCGAGTTTTCAGAATTTGTTTTCCATCAATTGGTGCTTATCGAATTTATTGCCACAACTATATATATATATAGTTGAGTACGACGGATCGTTTCCCCTTGCCTCCCCCCTTAACCTTAACCTTAGCCTTAGCGAGTAAGCGAAGAATTGCTAGAGAGACCCGTAGAAAAAGGAAAACAAAAGATTGCTGAATTAGTTGCGAACGAGCAAGAAAACGAAATTTTATAAAAATTACTCGAAACGAAGAACCCCGACCACAAAACGAGGCCAAAACGATCGATCAGTTGGGCTAAAAGAGAGCAAACAGAGAGCGTAGCGAACGGGAGAGAGAGAGCCAGCCAAGTAGAACGCAGCTTAGAGCAGAGTGAGTGAGTGTCCGTGTGAGAGCAAGAGCGTCAGTGTCCGTGTGCATGTGCGATAGCGTTATATCAAAAAAAAGGATAAAGATAAAGATAAAGAGAGAAAGTAGTTGCTGGCGTATCTGTGTATATACATTAAGGCTAATCAAGGTAAACTAGTGTTATATCGTATATGGCACCGTGCATCGTAATCCCTAGATATATATCTGAATAAATATATATATTAACGATACTATATACTATATATATAGAGAGGCACACACATACGCAGGGAGTGTGGGCAATTTTTTTGGCTTTTTTTTTTCCTCCATCGTTGTCGCGCCTAAAACTAGATGTAAAGTAAACGATATGACATATAGAATACACTATTTACTATATATATAGAGAGATATATATGTAATATGTATAGGAGTATATGTGTTAGATGTACGTGACGTGCGCGGGGGTACCACTGTACTTGCCGCTCGAACTTCTCCCATCTGGTTATTCGATTCGTTTCCATTTCCGTTTCCGTTTCGTTGATTGGCAAACCAAAACAATTCGACAAAAGAGCAGGAGTCAGTTACCTATTAGAATTTGGCAAGCACTAAAAACAAAAAGCGAATAAAAACGAAAACGAAAAATGAAATTGCTTCAAAAGCAAACAAAAAAACAAAAAAAAAAGATACAAAAAATGGCACACACACTAAAATTAACGGCTTGAAAACGGAGAGAAACCGAACCGCAGCAACAAATATTTATATGTAAATAACTGGATAAAAAAAAAACAAAAACCAAGAACAACCAAGTATTTTAGTATATTTATGTTAGAGCTACACGAAACGAACTTCAACTCGAGCAAAGGGGAGTAACATAAAACCTAAACCTAAACCTAAACTTAAACTAAAGCTAAAGTCGGGCAGAGGAAATACTTAGCAAATAAAGAAACAGGGAAACAATTGAGATAAATTAACATTTAAACGTTTTGCACACCACAAACGAAATAAACAAGCTACCAACTCAGATACAGACACGAACAGGTACACAGATACAGCTACAAGATACATCTACTGAGAAAGATAGAGCTACAGATTCACGTACAGATACAGATACAGGACATTTACACACACACCCTGACGACGCGCAAAGCAAACAACAAAATTTAGCAACAACAAGAATTTATGAGATATAATAAACAAATAAACAAAATATAATAATATAAACGAACAGCCAGCGAGAGGCGGCAGCAAATACAAGTCGAGATACTTATTAAAAGAAAGTAAATGGCAAGAAACAAAAAGAAAGAACAAATTATATTTATTAGACAAAATAGCAGAGAAGGAAAGCAAGGAGAGAGAGCGCGGCAACCTTAAGAATCTGTAGTATATCGAACTATGTAATTCACAAAATAGTAAATAAACCGAGGCGAGAAACCTAAGGAATATTGTAGGGCAAATTCAAACTAAAACTATGAAATATATATAAAATATAGAGCGGAAGGAAACCCGAACACACCCCTCTTTTTTTTCGTCTGTGTAAGCTTAGTGGAGAATTCGAAGGGAAGTGCTAACGATAAACGATTAAACCGATAACCGCCATCTCCATGTCCCCATTCCCACTCCCCCTAGGCATATGCATATATAGTATATATATATATCTAAACGGTAAATGAACAATTATATATGGCATTATATTACCACACACACAGCAGAACAGTAAAGAAAATGACATCAAATAAATGGATAATTACGATAATTATTGCAATAACGATAACGATATACCGTACATGTAATTGTAATGATTTCAACGCGAAAAACGAGAATATTTTAAGCGTATTAAGTTGAACTATATATTATATATGAAGACACACATATATATATATATATGAATGGAGAACAAGCGATAAAAATAAACCAAAACAAAAAGAAAACAACACATGCAACACAACTTCTGAGGATATCAAGGGTCTAAGAATAAATAAAAACTAATGAATTAATTAAAAATAAATAAATGAATATGAAAACTAAATGTGAAGCCATAACCGTGTGTTTTTATTGAAGGTCCTTTCGGGTTGAGGATTATTTCGGGCTTATAGAACGCTCTCTCTGTAATCGAGGAGTCGCCGGGGTAAGCCCCAGCCCCAGCCCCAACCCCAATCTTCTCCTTTGGAGGCCGCCCAAGGAAGTTAAGCCCCCGAAATGCATACATAATAATCATCCATGTTGCCGTTGCATGTTGCTGTGTTGCCGTGTTGCTGGTGTTGCTGTCTTGGCCAGAGCGTTGACACACATGCATGCCAAATGAGTTTCGGGGCCCGGGACCGGCATTTGCCAAAAGATTTGGCCGAAGGAGGAGCCCAGCTGCATTAGATTTGAGTGAAATGTTGCTACTGCTGCTGGCAGGACTCCTGCTCCTGCTCCCGCTCCTGCTCCTCCATCTTCATCTCCATTTCCATCTCGCATCTCCATCTGCAGCTGCAGCTGCAGTTAAATATTCAAATTTATACAAAGCATCTTCAGGTGCTCGTTGAGCAGTTGTGTGTTGCCTGTTTGCCAACTACAAACTATGTGTCAACAGCGGCTCAGGCCGAGACAGATGAAGAAAGCAGCCCCTGCCCCATTTGCCCCTCGGGCTGCTGCTGCTTCTACTGCTGCTGCTGCTGCATTATTTATCTCGAAAAGGTGAGCAGGTGAGCCCCACCGCCCACTTCTCAGCAGCCAGTTCGAGGCTGCACTGCACTGTGCTCTCCATTTTCCGCATTTCAATTACAGACTTGCCATCGTCATCATCATCGCCATCGCCGTCGCCGTCGCTCCCAGTCATCAGTATGCGCCCGCCGCTGCCTCAAGAGCTGCTTTCTAGCCTAGACCTGACGCCCAGCCAAGAACGATGCAAAAGGACCGCCGACACAGGATTGGGGATAGAGGATACGGGATCAGGGATAAGGAGGGAGCAGAGCCCGGTGCCAAAGCAAGTGCCAAAAGTCAAAGTCCCACGGCAGCTTCGATCCGGAATCCGAAATGTTAATGTGCCAAAAATAAAGCTCTAGTCTTATTTAAAATGTGTTGCATGCTTCTAGGGAGTGGATAATAATGGTGCGGTGTTCAATTGTAGCGTGCTTTTAGGCTGAACTGAAAAGCCAGCAAAATAAAACGAAATAACTAAAAAATTTGAGTTTTCCCAATACCATAACTCGGCCAAAAATGCATTAATTTCAAATCGGAAAGCTGTCCTGTGCTAGTTTTTTTGAGGCTAACAAATCTGCATACAAAACTTGAAATGTAAAATTTTGTCAATTTTTGAAAAAAAGAGTGATGGTACCCCTTATCAATTTTTCAAATTTTCGAACAAAAAATTGTTTCGCCCAAATATGGCTAGATCGACGCGGATTTTTATGCTGATCAAGAATATATATGGTTTATAGGGTCGGAAACGACTCCTTCACTGCGTTTTGAGCTTCGGACTGAATCTATAGTACCCTGCAAGGGTTTTAATGTACATGTATATTTGATTGTTTTTGTTGTTGTTGTACAATTAGTTGTTGCTGTAAAACAATTGTTGTAATTGTTGTTGTTGTTGTAGGCAAAAACAAGACTTCCATCTCGTCATTTTCAGCTCAAAATCGACAATTTCTGGATTTGAAGTACCAGGCGAACAGAAGCTGCAGGAAGTAACTTAAAATAATTCAAAAATGCAAAAAAATGCAAAAATGTTGCATACTTTTGGGGGGCTTTGAATATAATTGCTCATGTGTTGCCTACTTTTGGGGGTAAATAATAAAATTCAAAAAATCATCGTCGTCCTGCTGCTGATTCTGTTCGCCTGGTATCTGAGATCCAAAAATTAACGATTTTGTACTGAAATCGGTTAGATTGAAGCCTACAACAACTACAACAATTCTTTTACAACAACAACAAATTATACAACAACAACAAAAACAATAAAATATATTAATTATAGCTTGCATTATAGCTAAATGAGCATCACTGGCGGTCAGTGAGATGGCTTTGGGTCCTAGCTAGATGAGCATCACTGCCCCAATATTACAAAATAGCAATTTTTGGATTTCAGATACCAGGCGAACAGAATCAGCAGCAGGGCGACGATGATTTTTTGAATTTTATTATTTACCCCCAAAAGTAGGCAACACATGAGCAACTATATTTAAAAACCCCCAAAAGTATGCAGCATTTATGGGTTTTTTGTATGCTGAATTTTGTTGTTTGTTGTTTTTTGTTGTTGTACAAATTGTTGTTGTTGTAAAAGAGTTGTTGTAGTTGTTGTAGGCTTCAATCTGGCCGATTTCAGTACAAAATCGTTAATTTTTGGATTTCAGATACCAGGCGAACAGAATCAGCAGCAGGGCGACGATGATTTTTTAATTTTATTTATTTACCCCCAAAAGTAGGCAACACATGAGCAACTATATTTAAAAACCCCCAAAAGTAGGCAACATTTATTCGTTTTTTTTTATTTTAAGTTACTTCCTGCTGCTGATTCTGTTCGCCTGGTATCTGAAATCCAAAAATTGCTATTTTGCAATATTGGGGCAGTGATGCTCATCTAGCTAGGACCCAAAGCCACCTCACCTCCCGCCAGTGATGCTCATCTAGCTATAATGCAATATTGGCACCCAAAAGCATCTCACTTCACTCCAGTGATGCTCATCTAGCTATTTTTCACTATTGGGACCCAAAAAAGCATCAAAAAAGCATCCAGTGATGTTTATCTAGCTAATTTGCATTAATGGGGGAAAATGGCATCTCACTTTTCAATACAGATGCTCACACGCCACCAGCGATGCTCATCTAGCTGTGTTGCAATATTGGCACACAAAGGAATCTTACTTACCACCAGTGATGCTCAGCAACAACTAATTGCACAGCAAAAGGAACAATAAAATATATTAATTAACAGCCAAATTTGAATTCGAATTGAAAATAACGACAAGTTTAAATTCGAATTCAAATTTGGCGGTTAAATTAATGTGTATTTTATACCCTTGCAGCGTATTGTTATATCAGTTTTTAGCCTCAAACGTAGTGAAGAAATCGTTTCCGACCCTATAAACCATATATATTCTTGATCAGCATAAAAATCCGCGTCGATCTAGCCATATTTGGGCGAAACAATTTTTTGTTCGAAAATTTGAAAAATTGATAAGGGGTACCATCACTCTTTTTTTCGAAAATTGACAAAAAATTACATTTCGAGTTTTGAATGCAGATTTGTTAGCCTCAAAAAAACTAGCACAGAGCAGCTTTCCGATTTGAAATTAAGGCATTTTTGGCCGAGTTATGATATTGGGAAAACTCACATTTTTAAGTTATTTTGCTTTATTTTGCTGGCTTTTCAGTTCAGCCTAAAAGCACGCTACAATTGAACACCGCACCATTATTATGCACTCCCTAGAAGCATACAACACATTTTTAATAAGACTAGAGCTCTTATTTTTTGGCACATTAACATTTCGGATTCGGGATCGAAGCTGCCGTGGGACTTTGACTTTTGGCTTTTGCTTTGGCACCAAACGGTGCTCTCTCCTTATCCCTGATCCCGTACCCTCTACCCCAATCCTGTGTCGGCGGTCCTTTTGCATCGTTCTTGGCTGGGCGTCAGGTCTAGGCTAGAAAGCAGCTCTTGAGGCAGCGGCGGGCGCATACTGATGACTGGGAGCGACGGCGACGGCGAAGGCGATGGCGATGATGATGACGATGGCAAGTCTGTAATTGAAATGCAGTTCAGCCTCGCTGGGTGGTGTGGGGTGGTATTTAGCTTACCTGCTTAGCTTTTGGAAATATTTCCCCTCGATGACAGACATCTGGCTCTTGTTTCCAGGAAAGGGTATACAGGCTTCGGCTGGCTCTCTGCTGGCTCTGACTTTGATGACGGTAAATATGTTCCATAATTCAGGACGCAGCTGCGCCCGTGTCAGATGCATCCGCTTGACTGGCTGGCGTAATTATATGCTACGATCCGGGAATGGCTCGACACGCATCTGTCGGATGCAGGTGAGCATTTGTATCTGCATCTGCATCTGCATCTGCTGGCATGTGTGTGCCCGCCTGGCTGCACCCACAACTCCCCCCTGATATCCTTTTTCCTTGACCGCACCGCAGAAGTCTTAAAGTCCTGGCGGAAGCTAATGGTCAGGGGGAAGGAGTGGAGTGGAGCGGCGTGGAGGAGCTGTAATCAGCTTACGTAAATGGGCGTGGCAGTAAATGTAGTCGCAGGATTTGCGCCCGCAGCTGGAGCAGGAAAAGAAAGGCGTCGAGGGGACTTTTCCTGCCCGGCCAGCGGAAGTGGCGGCGAGAAGGACGACCAGCTCCAGAGCCAATAAATATTTAAAATCAAATGGAATTTATTTATCAAAGCTAATACCAATATCCTTGCTATATATATAACCTGGAAAATAAGAAGACAAAGTTTGAGTTAGTAACCGTGTTGTTTTATGGGAAAGGATTCCCCTCTGGTTGTGGAATGCAGTTGCCAAAACTATTTGTTGCACACATTTGTTTCAAATTAAATTAAAATATTATTAAGCAGAGAGAAAACAATAAAGGTCCTTCAATATTTTATAGTTCGAATTATAAATAAATATATTTGTATTAGTATTTGAGTTTGCCTTTGAAGAGACAATTGTGGGCTATTCTTTTCCCCGTCAAAGGACCTCCTTTGAGGTAGGTATTTCACAGCAGCCAGCTTTTGGTCTGCGAATGAAAAGGGAATGGCATCCGAGAGTCAAGGAATTTGCAGGATAACTAGAACGGGGGGCTTGGGGGGGGGAAAATGTCAACTATTTTGCGAGTCGCCTTTGATGCGGCAAACGGCACATCAAAAAGATGCAGTGTCAACACACACATTCGCACACTCTCCACCTATTTCATTTACGCACACACACATATATCTAAGCATATACATTAGGTGTGTGTAGTTAGGGGGTGTGTGTGTGTGCGGGTTTGTGTCCTGGCCACATTATTAACTCGACAGAATGAACTCCGTGTCCAGGATTACGGGGCTAAATGGCAAAAATGAAGGCGGAAAACCCATGCGACAGACTCACGAGCCCCGGAAAACTTTAGCATATTTGTTAAATACTTTAATTAATAATTTAGAGAGCCAGGACAGGGGGGGGAGGGGGAGGAAGCCCGCAAGGAACAGGGCTCCACGAAAGCCCTCGAACAAACAGAGGCTGAGGCTGAGGCTCAGCCAGAAGTTGAGCAAACAACTAACAAAAGATCAAGGATTATGCGTGCTCAGTCCAGGGACATGTGTGTGTGTGTGTGTGTGTGTGGGAGAGGCTTTTCCGGTTGCGGTGTGAGCAGGACTCCCGACTCCTTCTTGTCTGTAATAAAAAGAAAACAAAGAAGATTAGACTAAACGGAGCGGGCGGGGCGCCGGGGAAGAAGAAGCCAGCTTGATGAGTTTAATTATTTGAATGCTTCAGCTCACACACACACACACATACACACACCCAGGGGGAGGGTGGGGTGGAGGGAGAAGGGAGGCTTTTGTGGGTTGGGAAAAAGCCAAGGGCGCAGAGCCAAACAAAAGGCAGATGCTTTTGTCACATGCACACGACCTCAACTTTTCCAAGGCCCAGATGCCAGAGAGAAAGAGTGTCCCCATCCCTCTCTCTCTCTCTCCATTTCCACCTAGAAGCCAGCTTCAAACCCCTAGCCTCTCCCCCCTCTCTTCCCCCCTCCTTGGAAAGTTGGCCTGAATCCCTTCGCTACCAAAGAATCCAAGGCTCCCCAGAATGCGGACTTCAAATCTGGTCAAAGAGTTGGCCGCCGCTCCTACTTGCTGGGGGAAAAACTTGAAAGATTTCCCTCAAAAAATAATTAACTGAACAATAAGTTAGTGCATTTATATTGACATTCGCTTTTGCTGTCAAAGCAATACGGACGTGTTTTATTGGAGCTCCCAAAAAAAAAAAAAAAAAATAAAATTTTTTTCTGGAAAAAAAAAAAAAAAAAAAAA
>VNJS01002625.1:0-14220 GCA_008042575.1 Drosophila watanabei | reverse complement strand
AACATAATTAAAAATAACTCTCTTATCCTTTCATTCACTATTGCCTTAACAGGCAATCGGTTAAAATAAAGGTAATAAAGAGTAACTTATTAACTTATATATTTGCTCAGGATAGAGCAAGGGAGAGAAAATAAATAAATATACAAATTAAGTCGGCGGTACTGTGCCGTCTGATGTGGGAATATATTTATTTATATGAGCTGTGGATTGTAATATATGTATTTTAGATTTATGTTTTGTGTTTGTATATTATGTAGTAAATATATGTATTAAGGAAAAACAACAACAAATTTGGAAGTAAATTGTTTATTGTAATTATTGTGATTGTAGATCAGTGGAGTGGACTGTATGTATGTATGAAAGGTAAATAAATGCAAGCGGAACACAGTGAACGAAAAGGAATTGGAAACTTTTCGGAATAGGAATATCCACTGTGGCTTTTGGTATTTATTTACACACACTTGGATTTAGGAACTCGCAGAAAATAGAAATAATCGCAATAATAGTAAATTACTTGGATATATTAAAGCAATTTTGTCGGCTTGAAGAAAATATGTGAATATATTTTTAAGCCGAATGTACATAAATGTTGCGATTGTAGAATTGTGGAGTGGACTGTATTGGATATGTGTATGTGGATAAGTCTAAGTAAATGCAAGCGGTGGAACACAGTGAACGAAGAGGAATTCGGAACTAAAAATTTCACTGTGGCATTTGCATTTATTTAAACACACACTTTTGATTTTGGAATCGGAAGTTATTATGCTGCCGTGGTGTCGGATTAATCTGACTTAGATTTTAGACAATAATCATACAGAGAAGTGTAACGAATTGAGTTTCGCAAACCTAACAGTATGACCGGCAGCAATAATATAATTAGAACTTATCTTGTGCGGTGTTAAAGCCACCGGTACTGCTGGAGAAGGAATATCGGGCTCTGATGAACCAATGTTTGGAGGGGGGCGGCTTTAACTTGAGGGTGCACTCGATATTAAAAACACGTAGGACTTGTTCGGGGTTTTGCGCGACGTGCGTCTTGGGTGTTTATTGAACAAAGTAGAAATTGGTACTAATTACAAAAGATCTTAAGCCTAGCTTGTGAGAGCTGATTTGAAGCTCTTTTGAAGTTCGGAGAGAGAGGGAGAGAAATCGTACGGGACATTTCGAGGCCTGCAGAGGGCTTACACTGCCTCTTGAAAACAAGCGCCTTTTTGGCGTGATAATATTTTGCCATAGGAACGGTGGCAAAATTTTTAGAACAAAAATCATAACTTTGTCAGTTTTCAATTTAATTTCTTCTTCTTCTAAATACAATCATTCCATATTATTTTACAATTTGGTTTTAAATTTCAATAAAATCTGACGACTTTATCATAACGATCGGTAAATGTGGAAGTAAAGGTAAATTTTACTTTACATGTACAAAATATAAAAAATGTAAAACTGTAAAAATAAAATGAATATGAAAGTAATTCATTTTATATTATGTTGGGATCGATTATTATTAATACAATTGGAATCTGCAAGAGTATACAAACTTCGGTGTGCCGAAGTTAGCTTCCTTTCTTGTTAATATTCAAATTCTTGCATAAATCTTCAATTATCGAATTTTTATATTCCGTTCCCATGTCCGTAATGAATGTCTTCATTGGACCGTACTTGAGAATAAAATCTTCGAATATAGCTTTTGCTACTGTGCTTGCACTTTTATTTGGTATTGGTATGGCTACCAAATACTTGGTCAAATCGCATATGAGTGTTACTGCGTATTCGTTGTCATTGTTCGATTTTGGTAGTGGACCAATTGTATCCACAATTACTCTGTAGAAAGCTCTTTGTAGAGTTTCGGTTATAGTTAATGGGGTCTTTGTATGTTTAGTCGTTTTAGACTTTTGGCATTTTGGACATTTTCTTATGTACTCTTTTATGTCTTTAGACATATTTTTTTTTAGTAGTAGTGTCTTTGGACCTGGCCAAGGTTTTTGTAATGCCTGTATGACCTCTTTGTATTAGATCATCATGGAATGTAGGCAATATAGTTTCTTTATCTTTATTATTTTTTCTAGGGTCACCGGGTTGAGTAGCGCTACTCTTAATGATTTATTTTAAAATTATCAATTGAAACGAGTTCAAAGATATTTTCCCACGGTGCCACTTTGAGTTGGCTGATTTTGTTAACACCAGCCTGCTTTTCAAGCCTTTGAAAGAATTGACCTAAGTCAATGGTTCCATAAGTATACAAATCTCTAACATCATACCTTGCTTTAACTTTCTTTCCGTGTTTGAATAAACACATATTATTATTTACATGCAAGGTCTTTACTTTACGTACTTCATCATTATTAATGACTTTATATACGTTGGGCTTTGAAGCGTGTGTGTTAGGACTGCTCCACAAGCATGTTTGCTGGCATCTGTAATTATACAAAATTCTCTGCTAAAGTCCGAATATTGTAACAGAGTTGGGTTTATTATCGCTGATTTTAGATGTTCGAAGGCGTTTTGGCATTCGGTTGTCCATTCAAATTTTATATCTTTCTCACATAACCTTGTTATGTGACGGGAATAATCAGCAAAGTTTTTTATAAACCGTCTGTAATAATTAAAAAATGCAACAAATCTTCTTGCGCTGTCCGCGTCGTGCGGGACTGGATAATTTTGACTGACGTCGTATTTTTTGTCGTCGGGCAAGATTCTTTTGTCTGTGCACTTATGTCCTAGAAAAGTGACTTTGTGCATAAAAATTGAACATTTTTCAGGATGTTAATCCTTTTTACTTGGTAACTTCCTGACTATTCCCTGTATATTGACTATATGATTATTTTGAATGTGTTGAAAAACATCGGAATTTTCCAGTAATATGGATATTTTCGCTCCTGTGTCTAGTAGAAAAACTATTTCTTTTCCTGTTGTTACATTTATAAAAGAGACGAATGTACTTTGACTGAGATTGATGGTGTGAATTTTGGGGTTTTTTACTGCTGTGTATCTAAAGGTGTTTGTGAGTTTCCCGAAGCGGTCTGGGCTACTCTCACATTGTTGTTGCTTTTATTGTTGCTATTGTTGTTTCCTCCGCGGTTGTTTACCAAGCGGTTGTTTCCACCACGGTTGTTTCCTCTTTAATAATTATTGCTCTGATTATTATAGTTTCGGTAGTAATCGTTATTTTGGTTGTATCCATTGCTTTGGTAATATCCGTTATTCTGATAGTTCGATCGGTTATTACCCCTACCGCGATAATTGTTTTTGTAGTTGTTACCGCGATAGCTGTTTCCTCTGTGGGCGTACAATATGGAGTTAGCATTTCCCGTCATTTCAGTACCACATTGTATGTACTTAGGGGCGGCTTCATTCATAGCTGAGAAATTGCCAGCTTCCAATATTGTTTTAAGGCGGCCATGCTCACAATTTTTAACCATTGTGTTGATGGCTTCCTTAGTGCTGAATTTGTCAGCGTGTTCGGCCGATAGGCCTTCGTGAATATACGAAGCTTCGAGGAGCTTTCGTAAGTTAAATATTTCAGTTGTAAATTTTTCAGCCGTTTTGCCTTTCTGGCTTGTTTTTGCCATTTTGGCTTTAACTACGTCGGATGTTTCGCCGACTATGGTGTCTTGCAATTTCTTTATTATTGCATCTATGGTGGTTTCGTTTTGGACTCTGTANTTGAAGATGAAGTCTTTGCCTGTTAAACTCCGGGATGGCGTTCGAGATTTCTTTGATGTATGCCCTTTGGGCAATGGTTTCGTCCGCCATTATTGTAGGTTTATATTCCGTTAAGTCTAGGTCCGAATCGCAGGAATAGTTAGATCGTGTAGATCGGTTCCTTCTAGATTGGTTTTGTCTTCGTCCTCAGAGTCAGAGCTTTCTTGCTTGTCTGACTTAGTTGGTTCTGGGTTATTTGATTCAAGTTCTTCACTTGGATCTATTGTCAGAGGAGTATTAAAAATCGTTCGTATTGTTATAACCAATTTATACTTCTCTCTGACCGCTATTAAGTTCGAACGTAACTTGAACAATAGTTTTGAAACCTTTGACCAGTTCGCTGTACTTAATAGTTTTCTATTTTCATGCACTAATGTTCTTGCTTCATTAAATGAGTCCACAAGTATTTTTGCATGTTTTCTTAGTGTATCCTGTTGTATAGGCCTGTTTTGGCTTATATCATTGTAGGATTTTAGAAAAGTGTCTTGTATTTCATAGAGATGGGTAGTTAATTCCTCCAATTCCATACTAAGATTTTATAAATATGACGAATTAATACCAATGCTATAATCATTTTCAGATATTAAAAAAAAGGTTAACAAGTGGGATTGTTTTGCCACCACATTATTCGACTCGACAATAATTTGTCTTTTAAACAATACAATGGCTATCTGACCCAAATGGAAATAGATTAAATGGTGCATCTTGTGCGACACATTCGATCCGAAATTTCTGCCAACATTGCAATGCCATCTGGGTTTATATTTTAAGTCGAAGTCCATCTTAATACATTTGTCAATTTCAAGCTCAATGTTGAACTTATCTAGGGCCTGCGTCGCGCAGCGAATGGCGCTCTTCTGCATTTCCTCGCTCATGTCGGTATATTGAATCTCTGCTTTGCTATCAGACATTTTTGCTTATTGTCTTTGTCTGTTCTGTTAGAAAAACTAAATTGAACGTATTTATGTATTTACGTTCTAAATATTTTTAGTTTTTTTTTTATTTTATTTTATTTTCAAGAATATTAAATTTTGTTTTTATATTTTTACATTTCGGTTCTCTTTATTTGTTTTCGTATAGATATACATATTTGCAAAAAAAAAAAAATATTTTAAAATCTTTTTACAATAATTGTTATCGCTTTTATATCTAATCCACATCGTTTGCCTGGCTTTTATTTATAGCTCTCTTTGATATGCAACATATAAGCTTTATAAAAAATATATGCGCTCATTATAAAAACAATTATTGACAATAAGATGTTTGTTAAATCGTTATTAATATCTTTAGATTAAATTTTATTTATAACGTTTGCAGTGGAATCCACTTGTTTAACATCTAATAAACCCATTTTGGGTGTTTGTATATTTACGTTAAATTTCTATTTTAATTCCTTAATAATTTGCCATTCTGTTTGCTCATACGTTACGTTAGTTGCCCATAAAGTGAATATTCAAAATTAGAAGTTATTACATAATAACCTGCCTAGTTTTCGTAGGGTTTTCAGGCCACACTCTAATCGGGCAACTTTAATTTTACAATTTAAATTATATTATAAAAAAAATATGTATCACAGTGCAATCAAAAAAATTCTGCAACGCAGTGCAATTGGTTTAAAAAAATTTCCGCCGGAGTCCTTTGCGTCAGCTGGTCGTCGCAAGTCTTAGCTTTGCTGACGCTCCTTCGTTGGCATAAGGGGCGGCCTGCCACTCTTACTTGATGATTCAGCTGCAGATGTCCTGGGCCTATGGGCTCAGGCGGTACCGGTGCTGGCTGCACAGGTCGTTACTTCCTTGATGGGGCACTGGTGCTGGCTGCACAGGTGTACTCGCAATAAGGCGAGTACATGGGTCCCTTGCAGTCGTTTGGACACTTCTTTTTCTGTTTGGGGATCTCAATTTTCTCTGGCGGAGCCAGTTTTTGGTTAGTTTTGACAAGATTATGAATTGTGGCTGTGTTTTTTAGCTTCAGTAATTCAGCCTTTCTGGCTTTTAATCTCTTTAACACACCACTGCGTTTACCACACATCGCACTCTACTTACTGCGATTGTTATAAGCTCCATCGGCTACATCTTCGTTGATTTCGGGTCCCTCGATGTTATTTTAAAATCGCTGTCAAGCAATTGATTTATTGCTTTTGTTTTGGTTCATAGTCCATTGTCCATTGTTCTTCAGAACTTTTGTCACGGTCGCCATGTAATAAGGTCGTCCTTCCAATACTGTCCCAAATGATAACTCCGTAGTATTTTTTATAGTTTTAATGGTTCTTTATTCATTTGCAAATCTTGGAGCAGCCGTTATTGCCGCTCCAAGCTCATAGGAGTTTCTGTCTTATTCAATATATCTTAAAAGCTAAGGAGGTCTAAGTCTCGTAGCTGCGCTGCCAACAGCAGCAGCGGAGAGACGGATATATATATATTCTTAAATACATAGCTATGCTCGCTTAGGCTGGAGAGCCGAGGTATATGCACATACATGAGGTCCGTTCGTGTTGCATTTATGCTGACACTTGCACTTTCTGTGTGCGGGGTATGTATGGTGATCGGTTCATATTTCGGCCACTAAGGTTTATGACCGGGACTTTAAATTAAGTAAACACTGCAACAAAGTATTACAGTGTGTACCCTTTAAGTACCCTTGGTACAGTGGGTATTGAATTTATGTGCATACTACAATATGTATAATTGGGTTTATTTATGCAAATGAATTTTGGTATGTTGGGTTGTATATGTATATTTAAGAAAAATGTTTCGTATGTACACCAGCGGATCACAGTGCGACGAAGTAGAGGGCCGACATTGGCAAAGCACTTTTGCACTTTAAAAAAGAAAAGAAATTCACTGCGGCTGGATGTTCGTTATAGGTACGTACATATATTATAATATTTTTCACTTTTCACTTTTGGAATCGAAGGAAAAAAAAAACGTCTTTGGAAAAGGAATATGGCGACCACGGACGAATGGACTTTGGACGTAGTAGTACTTATCTTTAAAAATCCGCAAAGGGGGGCGCTGGTGGGATCAGGATAGATTCGGCTTGAAGGACCATGAAATGCAGTGGGCGGAATAGAGTCCAAAATAAGCCGTCGTCGTCAGCGGTTGCTTGGATCTTCTGGTCGGTGCGGGTGCAGGTAAAAACTCCCAGAATCACGGAAGAAGAAGAGGTAGATTGGTGGCGGCGTTGGCTTCACAGAGTATATCCCTTTTAGTCAGCTTCAGTGCTTGATTACGACTTAGATCTAACATTGCTGCTGACAACTAAGCGCCCTGTGAACAGTGGTCCCAATAAGCAATCTAGCGGAATAAAAGTCGAAAAAAAAAATTGTTTAAATTTGGTTAAATTTTTGGTTTATTCCAATGGTAACACTCTATAAAGCTCATAAAAGCGTTTTAAAAGTTTTTAAATGACTTTTGTCATTTTGCCTGGAGCTGGGTCACATCGCCATAAGGAGCAAGAGTGGTAGACAGGAGCGGCTGCTGCATTAAGTGTGGCGACCCAGGGCACAAGGCAGCCGTCTGCCGAAAGGAGCCCGCGGCCCCTCCCGGGGCAGGAGCCGGCCCACCTGAAAGCAAGCGACGACCCGGCAGCAACAGCAGCCCGGCCAGGAACAGCGGTGCTGGCCCCCAAAAGACGTTATGCAGTTGATTCAGCTCAACCTGAATCACTGCAGAGCGGCGCAGGACCTGCTACTGCAAACAGTACGCGAGGTAGCGTCGCTATACTTAGCGAACCGTACAGGGCGAGAGAGGGAGGAGCTTGGGCGAAGGACCGGCAAGGCGGCCCCCTGGCTCTGCGGTGACGGGCAACTGCGGATGCCCAACATCCTGGCAGCCGATGGATTCGTGCGGGCGGAAGTGAGCGGCTACTACATCTATAGCTGCTACTTAGCCCCCAGTCTCCCGCTGGAGGTGTTTAGTAGGACCTTGGACATTCTATGTAACGATATGCGTGGCAGGCCAAAGGTCATAGTCGGAGGCGACTTCAACGCCTGGGCCCTGGAGTGGGGATCCGCCACGACCAACGCCAGGGGACGAGCGGTGCTGGAGGCGTTTGCCTCGACAGACGTCGTCCTCTTCAACGACGGGATGAGGCACACGTTCGCCAGAGCAGGAGCCGCCTCAACAATTGACCTGACGTACATAAGCAGCGCCACTTCCACGACGCTAGATGGAGTGTCAGTGACGTGTACCGGGAGCGATCACGAGGCGATCCTCTGCTCAGTGGGTGCGCCCGAGGGTGACACTCGCTCGACGCGGCGGCCCACTAAGGCGTACCGGCCGGACACGCTACGCACCCAGGCATTCGCAAATGGAAGGCATGTCTGCAGACGCGCAGGGAGGAGCCAACGAAACTGCCAACCATATCGCTGCAGCTCTAGAGCATGCCTGTGACCAGAGCATGCGGCAGAGAGGGACTTGTTGGAGGAACCAAACGCCCACGTTCTGGTGGAACGACGAGATCGCCGATCTCCGGTTCACGTGCATGTACGCACGGGGGCGAATGACCCGGGCACGCGGCTCCTCTCGAGTTGTCGAGTACGGGGAAGCCTACAAGTCTGCGAGGAAGGCTCTGGCCATAAGAGAGGCGAAGAGGAACTGCTTTCTGCGGCTCTGCGACGAGGCGGAAAACAACCCTTGGGGCGGCGCTTACAGAATGGTGGTCAAAGGGCTAAAAGCTGGCAGTACGGCACCTACAGACAAGGGAGCCCTGGACGCCATAGTTAAGGCGTTGTTTTCGGCGTGAGCCCCAGTGACCACGCAGCCCAGCGCAGAGCGCTTTCCCGCGGAGGACTGTGTATTCTCTACAGAAGAGGTGATCCTGACGGGAAGAAGCGTACGCCCCAAGAAGGCGCCTGGACCGGACGCAGTACCCAACAGAGCCCTCAAGCTGGCAATTGCGCTTCACCCAAAGGAGTACGCGACCCTGTACTCCAAGTGCCTTGCAGAAGGAACCTTTCCGGAAAGATGGAAGAGGCAGAAGCTGCTGCTACTCTCCAAGCCGGGAAAACCGCCTGGGGAGCCGTCCTCCTACAGGCCTATCTGTCTCACCGACACCATGGGCAAGATGTTCGAGAAGATAGTGGCAGTCAGGCTGAACGCGGCCATCGAGGAGGCAGGAGGTCTTTCCCAGAGGCAGTTCGGCTTCAGGAAGGGGAGGTCTACTCTGGACGCCATCGAGATGGTAAAGCAGGTAGCAGAAGCGGCGATCGCGGGCACGAGGTGGAAGGGCGGGTCCAAGAGCTAGTGCCTAGTGGTAACTCTGGACATAAGGAACGCCTTCAATACCGCCGATTGGAACAGGACGTTGGAGTCCTTGGCTGCCCTGAACATACCAGGGTACCTGCTAGAGGTAGTGAGGAGCTACTTTAGCGAGAGGGTGCTCACGGTGGATACGGACGTGGGTTCCAGGGTATACGAAGTCTCAGCCGGAGTCCCGCAGGGCTCCGTGTTGGGACCCCTGCTCTGGAACACCATGTACGATGGTGTTCTGCGGCTCCCAATGCCTAGCGACACCACAGTCGTGGGATTCGCCGATGATATAGCCGTGGTCGTAGTTGCGAAGGAGCGCACTGCAACGGAGGATAAGGCAAACGCAGCGATCAAGGCTGTCGAAACATGGCTGTCGAGAGCTGGCCTTGAGTTAGCGGCTCATAAGACGGAGGCGGTCCTGGTTTCAAGTCGGAAATCGGTGGAAACGGCGGAGGTACAGGTCGGTGGAGCCAAGATAAGGTCACAGAGGGCCATAAAATACCTTGGCGTCTTCCTCGACACCCGGCTGTCGTTCAAGGAACACCTCGAGTACGCCCAGAAGAAAACCAGTGCGACGGTAGGAGCTCTGTCCCGTTTGCTCCTCAACACTAGAGGGCCCAAGCATACCACCATGAAGCTGCTTGCAAGTGTGGTCACCTCCCAGTTGCTCTACGCATCGCCAGTGTGGGCTGATGCGGCCGGGACAAAGTCCTACATGCGGGGCGTAGAGTCGACATACAGGCTCTGCGCCATCCGAGTGGCGACCGCATTCCGGACGATCTCGGACGACGCCGTGCTGGTTATAGCCGGCTTAGTGCCACTTAGCGAGCTGGTACGGGAGAAGGCGGATCTGCGCAACTCGCTTCGCGGGCACCAAAGACCCGAGGGTGTCCTGAAGGCTGAGCTCAAGAGGGCTGCCAGAGGGAGGAGCTACGCAAGCTGGCAGGTCAGGTGGGATGCCTCGCCTAAAGGACGATGGACCCACAGGCTGATTCCCAGCATAGAGGCTTGGATGGAGCGGAAGCACGGGCAGGTAGACTTCAACCTAACCCAGGTGCTGAGCGGGCATGGCTGCTTCCGCAGTTACCTCAAGAAGTTTGGCCATGACACGGAGGACGGCTGCCCGGAGTGTGGATCCGGGATCGTCGAAGATGCGGGGCACGTCTTCTTTGAGTGTCGCCGATACGACGAGGAGAGGGACGCGCTGGACAACGCTGGTGCCGCTGATGCTATCGGACCAGAGGACGTGGGATGCGGTGGCGGAGTACTCAGCCAAGGTGATCAGATCCCTAAGGTCACTGGAGAGAGGGAGGAACGGGACGACCGGCTGAGTGGCCTTCCATTGTGCGAAGCAATGCTTTGCGGCCGTACCGCACAATGCGGGCCATCTGCCTGTAAACGTTGATATTATGTTCTCTTATTGTCATATATGTAGGAAGAAATTAATTATATGAATACAAAAACACACACGCACATCACGGCATGAAGCCAACAGTGTATATTTTGGCCAAGAAGGCCCGCCATACGATATAATTATAATTTAAACTTAAATCTACTAGTTTAAATCGGGTAGCAAGTTTTCGCCAGCGTAGATAGAGGCGACGACACCAGCAGCAGAGCAGGGGAAGCAGGCAGAACAAACACGACGGCCGGCAGAGGCCGCCGAGCGAAGGAGAGGAGAGAGAGGTAAAGCACCGAGGCCAAAGCCATGCAATTTCCCCTCCCGGCAGCGAAGAGCAGCAGAACAGAAGGGACAGAAAGAATCACCAAGAGAGCCGCCTACGGCTGGAATTTCCCCTCACGGCAGCGGTAACCAACCGACGATCGGCACGCGCCGCTCGTGCCGGACCGACCGAGAACTTCAAGTTCAAGTTCGGCAGAGCACCAGCATCAAGCTGCCTAGCAGCCAGAAGGAGAAGGGAGACAGAGAGAAGACCGATAAAGGGACTGCGCTGCCGCTGCCGCGGCGGTATTCAAGTGCAAGCTCGGCACAGCGCCGGCTGAACCAAGCCTGCCCAGCAGCCAGAAGGAGAGGGGAGACAGGGAGAAGATCGCCAAAGGGACGCTGCCGCTGCCGCGGCGGTATTCAAGTGCAAGCTCGGCACAGCGCCGGCTGAACCAAGCCTGCCCAGCAGCCAGAGGGAGAGGGGAGACCGAGAGAGGACCGATCAAGAGCAGCGCTGCTGCCCGACCACCGGCAGAACTAGGTCACGGCTAAGCAGCGGAGATGAGCTGCAAGCACTTCTTCGGCAATTAGCAAACGAGACGGATGCGAGCTAACTAAGACCCTCAAAAGTAGTGAAAACGGACACGTGGCCGCGAAACTGCTCCGCGAAGGAGACCAGTGAAGCCTGGCCACGGACACGCGGAAGGATACCGCCCCAGGACTCCCCGCCACCAAACGTAGCCGCCGGCACGGAGAGCCGGGCTCGCAGCCAACCAAGGGTGAGTGTGGCCAGATGGCACTTTAAACTCGGAGAGTGGCAGGGCCTCAGCTAGGGGCGCAGCGCCCAGCAGCAGACGTAGGAGTTAAAAGAAATTAATAAATAAAAGAAGACCATAACCATGTGCTTGTGTTCCACGCCTATTTATTTCATCCGGCATTTGTAACGGGGCCGCCGCCGGCGCCACTCTTCCCTCTCGCTCACTCCCCCGTGGCCGCTTGGATCTGTTTCAGGCCCGAGGCGAGGCGATACGGAACGAGACTCCGCCGCTGTTGGAGAATTCCAGGCGCGGACCGTTTTGCACCGTTTCCTCCCATTTTCCCCTCGTTCTATTTCCCTCCCGCTCACACCTTCTGGCCGTTGGATCGTTCCAAGCCAAGGCGACGTGGGACGGAAATAGGGGCCGTTGCCGTTGAACGTTTCCAGGCACGGGTTCGGTCGAGGTGGCCACTAGTTCAGTCCCCGTCCCTCGCGCAAACAATTTCCCTCTCGCTCGCTTATCTCTGCGGCCGTTGGATTGTTCCGGGCCGAGGCGGAGCGAGACGGATACAGGAGGCCGTGCCGTTGGACGTTTTCCAGGGCGGCGCGGGGACTGCAGGTCTTCTCCGCCAGGATACAGGACCCTCAAACTAATCCCTTTTCTGGCAAAATTTAACCCCGCGAAGTTTTAAAAATAAACGGCCGGAGACACATCCTTACAATGTCAAGAATCGCTAAGAAAGTGAAGTTAAAATTTCCATTAAAATATCTTTTGATTTACCCGAGTTATTAATAAAATTCCGCTAGCAGAGGCATTTGGCCCACTGTGCTGTAGCGCGAACTCTAAATTATAATGCTAATAATAACAAAATAATACTTCATTTTTATTGTTGATTGCGACGTGGGGCGTCCTCCCAGTCTGTCTTTGGTGTCCACCATGGTATTTGTTCGTTTGTTCTTCCCATAAGTGTTCTCGTTTGGTTCCACTTGTCTTTTATCGTTCCGTGGTTGTTTCTGGTTGTTATAGTGTTATCTTTGACTTTGGACCTTTTGTGTTTGTTCCAGGCAGTTGTTGGATTGTAGGTGTACTGGTTCTGTCCTTGTTATTTCCTTGTTGTTTTCTTTGATTCGGCTGCGCAAGTATCAGTGTTATTTGTTTATTTTTTTTAATCTTTTCACGAAATGTTTTAAACACTGCTTGTGTGATTGCTTTACGCACTGCGGCTAGTTCCACCCATTTCGAGAACCTGTCAATAAATACCAACAGCATATTATTCCCATGGGTTGATCTTGGTAACGGTCCTACGAAGTCTAAGCAGATCGTTTCTCCCGGTGCTTCCGCGATCTTCGTCAGCATTTTTCCTGTGGCTCGCTCCTGTGATACCTCGTACCGCTGGCATGTTTTGCACCCGTCTATGCTTTACTTCGCTGAGCATGCCGGCCCAGTAATATCGGTTGGCTATCTTATGTTTCGTCTTCCTGACCCCTAGGTCTCCTGCCGTGGCTGCCTTGCGGTTTTCTTCTAAGACTCGTATCCTTTGTTTTTTGTTTATGCAGAGCTTTCACGGTTGGACATCTTCGTTACTTGCCCATGAATGTAAGTGCCTGTACATTTTGCCTCCCTCGATGCAGTAGTCTGACCAGCGGCTCGGGTCTTGACGAATGTCTAGTACCTTGTCTCAGATCCATTTGTCCTCCTCTACTTCGCGCTTTGGGCTTCTTCGTTGGGTTGCCTTGATAGGGCGTCTGCTACCACGTTTAGCTTGCTTTTTTGATATCTCACCTCAAACAAGTACGGCTGTAGAGCTAACGCCCATCTCGCCACTCGATGGACTTTCAATAGAGTTGAACCATTTCAGTGCTAGATAGTCCGTGATTACTATGAAATGGTATTCTTCTAGATACATCCCCATTGTATTCTCCAGTGTATGGCGAGACATTCTTGCTCGGTCTCTGAGTAGTTTCGCTCTTCCTTGCAAAGTTTCCGACTCGCGTATAATATTATATATATCGTCGTCTTCCTGGGTGAGCACTGCTCCTAGCCCGCCGTCGCTCGCGTCTGTTTGGTTTTGGTGAAGTCCGGGCATGATAGTGTTGGTGCTTCCGTTAATACTGTCTTTATTGCTTTGCCTGCTTCTAGTGCTCGTCTGTCCATTTGAACTTGGTGTCTATTTTGATTAGTTCGAACAACGGTCTTCGGATTTCTGTTGTTGTTGTTGTTGGTCTGTGGAGGTTTCTGATGGCGGCCACTTTGTCCGTGTGTACTTACAGGGCGCTTATCACATGGCCCAAGTATTTTAGTTTGTCTTTGAAGAAGTGGCATTTCTCAGGGTTTTTTTTTAGGTTTGCCTTTCGTAGTCGTACCAGTGCTTCTCTCAGTTTTCTAGGTGTTCCTGTTATGTTCTTCCGATGGCAACAATGTCGTCAAGATAGGCAAATGCACATTGTTCCATTTCCGGTTCTATTACTGAGTCCAGTGCCCGTTTGAAGATTGCTAGTGCCGTGTGTAGCCCGAAGGGCATTACCTTCCATTGGAATAATCCCCGACGCGGTACTGTAGAGGCCGTGTATTGTTTGCTTTGGTCTTCCATGGGTATTTGCAAGTACCCACTCTTTAAATTGAGCGGGCTGATGTACCTAGCATCTCTCAGCTGGTTGAGGATATGATCCATACGCGGGACTGGATACGCGTCTCGCTCCGAGTGTGCGTTCAGTCTCCACTGGTTTTTCTTTTTTCTCACTAGTACCCCCGGTGAGCTTTATTCTGAGTGTGACAGTTCTATAAGGTCTTGTTCCAATAACTCGTCGATCTGTTCGTGTAAGATGGCTGGGTTTTTTGGGTAATA
>VNJS01002618.1:0-10167 GCA_008042575.1 Drosophila watanabei | reverse complement strand
GGGATAAGCTCCCTCAAGTAAACATTAAACGGAAAATTAATTAAGCGTAAATTTAGACCAGCGCCAAAACACGTTCCCACGCCATAAGCAAACATAAACAACGCACACCAGGGCAAGCAAGTACCTACACACACACACGCGCGCTCAGCGAAGCAGACTGGAAAGGGGAGAGCACAGAACTAAAGAGAGGGAGGAAGCCATCGTAAATTCATTCATATTTGCAATTATCGATGCCACTGCTTTCATCCGCTTCGCCTCTCTGCGGTTTTAGCTTGTTTGCATTCCAATCAACTGCCATGATCCCCTCCTCGGCTTAAAAATGAATTAAGTTTTATATGACAAAAACAGCCACGGCAAACAAACGCACACACACACACACGCACACTCGGGGCAGGCACCCACCAATACAGGCGCAGCGTAATTGTAAAAAAAAAAAAATGCCACTGCCATTATCCATCGTTCCGTTTATTTGTCTTCTTCGTGACTCAGTCGCCGATATGGACTTTGGAAAATCAACAACACTGCTAACTACGCCGAGATTGCGGAAATCTCTTCCGGCCTTTGGTTTACCGTTAACCCTTGCGGTCTTTACATTTCACTGATCACTCCGAGGAATTTCCTCCATTCGATTTGAGCTCGGTTCTCTCTCTTTCTCCTCAAAGGGAAAATACAGTTTTCACTCGCACCATATTATATCGTTTTTCGAGGGGGTTTCACTGTTGTTTAACTTACTGCTCGCCAAATTCGCTTAGTGGGCGGCGACTTAATCAGCCAGCCCTCGTAGAAAGTGCGATCCATTATCGTTTAAGGCTTAATGAATTATTCTATGAATTATTGTAAGAATCCGATTTGTTTCACTCCGCGCCAGCGTTGCCAATTTAGCTATATCTGGTGGTGCGGGATAATTTGTAAACTAGCAGCTAGCGGGAATTATAGTGTTTTCCAAGCGAAATTGGCGTTATTCTAGCTGTTTTTGTAATGTATTTTTTACTTTACACTGCCACAATTAAATAATTTGTTGTGTTTTTTGTGACACCGGACGGACAACAGAACCCGTAGTTAACTTGTCTGTCATCTGGGCAGGACCAATCATATTTAAAACGGGAAAAGCATATGAAATTCACAATTAACACGTTTTGTGCTCATATGTTGCGGGAAATATATATTCGCACTATTTAATATTAATGATTTAAAATCCGAAATCGATAAAATTATCTTGGTAAATAAACATAGCGAAAAAGTTAAGGTGCTTCCAAAAAAGACCGGTAAAAAAAATAAGCCCCCTTCATAGAGCATTTCTTGTGAAGTTGAACGGAATTTGTAATGTAAGAACATTAAATAAACAAAATTGCGCATACAGGTACATTTACAATAATTTATTTCTTTTGGTATTTAATAATATTTTTTATATCTTTAGCTAATTTTTTTCAGAGTCCAGCTTATTCGAGAGCTCATCACTGAAAACTAAAGGGACTGCGTTTGGTGCAGAAAAAAATCCAGAAAGTGTGACCGTGACCGTGGGTGATGACAAGAAAGACAATATTTGAATATATTGTTATAACGACTTTTTTAAACGTTTTTATCAGCTTTTGTATTACAAAATATATAAGTTATTGCTCTTGTTGTTAAATAACATTTAAAAACAACCCTTAAATGCTGTAAAAATTCTGACATTTGTAAAACATTTATTTAGTCAATTTAAAAATTGGATAATTAATAAAGCCGTGTTTAGCGGATAAGTAATAATGGAATTAAATCTTTAAAATATTTGGGAAATATTTGTTTTTAGTTTTATTTATTCACTTCAAATTAAAGAAGAAATTGGATTTTTTGTATCACTTTGATAAAAAGTTTTGTATAAAACGTTTTTTTTTTATTTTTCATTTATTAATTTCAATTTTACGGAAATGCTGTTTGAGGAGCGAATATGGCGTAATTTCACCTTAAATGAAGTCAGAAAATTATAAAAAAAAATAGATTCTTGGTAATAGCTTGTTTTTCAGCCTTTCTTTTTTCATATTTGACTTATCTTAACTTATTTTTATACAGAATCTAGCTTGATAACCTGACAACACTGGATATATGCTCCGCGCACACACCAACAACTTTTAGACGGACCGTGGTCGGGTCTTGATGGAAACGCCTAGCAGTGTGACCATTGGAAATGGAAATATACTGATTACTAAGGTTGGGTTATACCAAATTTAGTTTTTATGGATAACGTTTGCTATAAATTATTGTTAAAAAATTGTATAAACATTTTTTTTGTTTTGATAAATTCTTTTACTTTTTCAAACTTGTGTATGTTAATTGAGCTAAAAGGAAATTGATCTAAAATTGGTCTTCCGGTTAGAACTTTTGTTCTTTGGCACTAACCAAAAAAAGGTATTTTTTAATGTATACATTTTTGTTATATTTTAACAGCTTTTAAATAGTTTTATGTCAACTATATTATTTTTAAATAAATTAAAAAATATTGAGAATATAAAGCAGAATAATTCCCTTGATAAACACGAGAATTATTCTGATTGTTTATATATTTAAAAATAATATAATTGACATAAAACTATTGCAAAATGCTAATTAATTTCCTTAATTTTATTGTTATGCGTAAATAAAGCCATCGACCGTATTCTGCAACAGAATATATAAAAACAATAACAAAAATTCCTAAAAAAGACACATCGAATTAAATATATGTTCTTTAAATTAAGATTTAATTAATTTTTGCCATAAAATAATCGAAGGCCTTGTAGTTAAAGCTCAACTTCTCATGTTAGTATTAGTTTTGTAAACATTACTATCATGTTTAAGTAATAAATATAAATAAACAGAGAAGGCATTGAATTATAAACTGAGAGCTCAACAAGATCCATTAAAAACATTCAAAGGACTTCCATTTCTTCAACAACTCACTGGAAACCCGTAAAGAACACTCAAACTGGAGTCCTTGAGCTACTGCTCGCATATAGTCATCGAGCTCCATTAAATACCATTATTATTAACATTCAAGACAAATACAGTGTTTATATTTTTTACAAATAAGTTTTATTCCGCCGTTTTCCATGTAGAATAGCATTCTCTCCAGCAGCGATGATGCTGAACACAACAGCACCACTGCTAGCGTTCTGATCTCACGCGGAACGCGCTGCTCCTGCCGCTTATTTGTCCTTGCTGTCGCCCTTGCCACCACGGATCCTACCGGTACGACGGGCAGCGATGAGACCGACCTTGCGACCGGCGGAGGTGCCTCGCTTGACGGTGGACGCCTTACCAATATGCTGATGGTTACCACCACCGTGGGGATGCTCCACAGGGTTCATGGCCACACCACGCACCTTCGGCCAGCTGTTGCGCTTCACCTTGTACTTGTGGTAGGCACGACCGGCCTTCAGGATGGGCTTGTCGATACGACCGCCGCCGGCAACGATGCCGACCATGGCGCGGTTGGCCGAGGGCACGACCTTCTTGGCGCCGGAGGGCAGCTTGACACGGGTCTTCTTGGTGTCGGGATTGTGGGCAATCACGGTGGCGTAGTTTCCACCAGTACGGGCCAATCGGCCGCGATCGCCGGTCTTCTCCTCCAGGTTGCAGATGATGGTACCCTCGGGCATCTGGCTCAAAGGCATCACATTGCCGATCTGCAGGGTAGCCTTGCGGCCGCAGTACACGAACTGGCCGGTGTGCATGCCCTCGGGGGCGATGAACAGCTCCTTGCGGATCTTGTAGCGGTACGGATCGCGGAAGTGGACGACGGCCAGGGGAGCGCCACGGCCGGGATCGTGGACGATGTCCTAGAATGTAAAAATGTAAATTAAATAACATGAAATATTGAAATATTTGGATAATAAATATAAATATTGTTAATATTATATTGTTAACAACAACAACTCACCTTGACAACGCCGCGAATGTAGCCAGAACGCTCGGCAAAGTCCAGGGAACGCAGCTTGGCGGCTCCCTTGCGCTTCTTCACGTGCGCCTTGAACACGGAACCAGCGCCCTTACGCTGTGCACGAATAACGCGACCCATTGCTGCAAAACAATTGAAACACAATTTTAATATCCAAGTCGTTCAGTTACAAGTCTCAATTTAACGTCCGTCCATCGCAACGGGCCACGAAATATCCAGCGCATTTGCTTTCGCAAGTCATGCCCTTCTCGCTTTTTGTCCCATTTCGTTTGGATGATGCGATAAACATTGTTAAATTGCGCGATTATTATATTTTTTCGACGAGCGGATGCGAGACGTACCAAATTTCGGGTGGAAAAGAAAAGAAAGAGAGGGAAGTAGAGCTGTCAAAACACCAAAGGAGCTATCGATAACCCCGATAGTGTAGTTCCATATCGATTGATTTACAACTATTGCGATAGCAGAAACGAAGCTCTAAATATTCTGTATTTAAAACTATAAAGGTGAATTCGCAAAACTTTAATTATAATAAAGGCAAAGTTATGTTAGTTCTAATTGCAATGCTAAAAATAATTTATATTTACACAATCGATGTTTTTTGACAGTTTCCTGGGATGCCACATCTCGAAAAAAAAGAAATTGATGATACATAACGTGGCAACGCTGGTTCATGAACCATTATTATAAAAATGTTTATATTTACGTCGTCTTGAGAGAATTAGATTTTAACAATTGTCAAAAGTCTAATATATTCAATATATTAAATCTTTGATTTGTAACATTCAAAAATTAATAATAAGGATCTAAACAAAGTATATAATTTAGTCTTGAGGGCATAGGTTTGCAAAGCGGCAATGATTGCCAAAGGTCATATATATGGGCAATTCCATAGTCGCGCACGGGACATTCGTACGCATTCAAAGTAAAAAAACGTTAACAAGGAAACGATTTTTTTTTTCGGATGAAAGTCTTAACATATAGCATTTTATTAGTTCTTTTATTGGTGCAAAGATTAATTTTGGGTCATTTTTCATTTTTGAGATATTTGCAAAATTCAAGTGATTCGCACGGGACAAAAAACGGAAGTGACTTTTGAGGTCGACCAATTTAAATGCCAATTTCTGCGAATCAAGAGGCAATATTTTAATGCAACTAATTTTAAACTGTTGTACATAGATGCCTTTTAAAAATGGTTATGAGTTTTTCCCAAAATACCTTGTACTTTTTTTTAAATTTAATTTGATGTAGATTCGCACGGGACATCGCGCACGGGACATTTTTTATCAGCATACTTTGCAAGTTGTTTTTTACTATTAAGCTAAATTAGAAGAGCATATATCCGTTTTATTTTGACTACTTTCACTCTTCTAGTGATATTAGAAAACAGAAGTCAAAGCATAAAGCTTCGTTTTAGAAGTTTTCTTAAAAAGAAAACAGGTCTATTATTATGATGTTTTTCATCAAAATAATGAAAAATCGCGTTTTCGCGAATATGCTTTCAAATATTTCGAAATTTGTTTTAGAATATGGTAAAGCCTTTCAAATTGAATCAATTGGACCATTTCCCAATGTTACTAAATTGAAAAAAAACATTTTAGAGAAGTTTTAGGTTTTTGGCCGCGGTGGACCTTTCTGTGGAATTGCCCATATTCCGATATTCAACTGAATAACTTATATTATACCTTATAATATACTTTACAATATTATTAATTGTTAAAAAATACGGTTTTCCAAAATCACTTTAGTTTTCCAAACACTTTTGTTTTGAACATTTTATTACAATCACTCCATAGTTATAGATATAGTGACATACAGTGACAATAAACCAGTTACTTTTCCCTGTTGATACCTTGTATACCAGCTTCGACAAACAATGGTATACACATTTTTCGAAAAGTTTTTTAAATAACTTTGACTTGCCGCCAGCTTGAGGCCTTGGCCTTTTACTGTTTATATTGCCTCACCGCATTATCTGATTGGAACTGCAGTTTGTGATTGCAATTTTACAACTGCAGGTGTAAGTTCAAGAAGATGGGAGTACTTCTCAAGGAAGTTTACCAAAAGAGGAAGATTCCTTTCCTTGACGAGCTCATGAACCCTGGGGTTTCCATAAATATTCACCAACCGTATTCTTTCAGATTCAAAGTCGGCACTGGTTGCCCACACAAGGCTCCCGACGATGAACATGACGATGATCAGACAGCTGATGAAGGATAATAATGGATTTAGGAAATCGATGTGTAATTAATAATAAGTAATAAGTAATAAGTAGCTTACTTTAAGTAAATTGTTAAATTCATCGTAAGGCTGAAGCTCTCGAAACTATTAGCTAGTCCAATGAGAGCTTCCTATTTATAAGGGCTTTATTTCTTATCAATACCTCTTTCAGACCTCGGTCAGATGTAATTCCATGGAATTCCAAACCTTTTATTGACTTTTCGAAGAAATAGTATGGGTTGTTTTTAAATTTAACAATACTTTCGGTTTTGTAATTCAAATACATTTTTTGATAGACAATTTTGCAATCGATTAACTCGAAATGTGTCTTACTAATTTATTGGTTTCAGAAATTCAAAAATTTTACATATTCAACTACTTAAGAGATATTTTCTAAAAGTTTTTAAATTTATTTTAAAGATTTCTGATTAACTGGCAAATTTATTAAATATTTTATTTTATTTTTCGAAATTGGAAGGATCCATCAGGACCATAATTTAAATTAAGAATAATAAAAATAATAGGAATAATTATTCTTCGACATTGTAAGGATGATAATAATTTTTAATCTTTATTATAACGACCACACATAGTCATTAACAAAAACATTGTCACTGAAAATCCATTAAGAGATGGCTTTCTTGATGCCTTCAGCGACAGCTTCGATGCCAACGTCTACAAGAAGTCCAATTAGAAGTGATGTAAAGATGCCACCCTGAGCCGGGGCACCGTCCACCAAAGGTTGCTTGGCTTTCTCCTCCTTATATTTGCTCACTGCATCAGCAACACGAGTTCGCAGTTCGGGGGACAGCTCGATCTGGCCGGAGTACGTGTCGAAAAAGTGAGCCAGAAACTCGGCATTCCTTTCCCTTGAGGCCTTATCCATCTTCGGATTTCCGTAGATTTCAATCACACGCGCCCTTTCAGACTCAAAGTCTCCTTCGGCACGGCCTGTCCTTGCAAGGCTTCCGATGAGGACCACCAGGCAGCTGGAGAGAAATTATTAAGGATTATTTAAGGATGCAAATTAAATTATAATGATTTAGAAGCTTACCAAAGGTAAAGTGTTGGATTCATTTTGTGACTAAAATATAGTTTTAGACGGAATAGGTAGACAGGCGAACTGAAGGCTAAACCCACAAAATGCAGTCTTTATATAGGGTCTGGCTCTGGAGCTTGTACCATTTATTTGTTGCACTTTTTCCTACTAATTTTTTAATGACAGCTTGAGAGATGTTTCTAGGAATTGATAATAGTGATGCTCGGTAGTGGAATTACAATCAACATTTGAAATTGTTGTTGACTTTGTAATTTCTTTTTAAATTGTATTTTTTTACATTTGCATATTGTAATTGTATATTGTATTGTATTGTATTGTATTCTTATCTCGGTTTCTAAGCCTGATTTCTATCCATTCCTTTTCCTAAGAATCTTATCACTAATTTCCAAGTATTTTCCAATTAAAAACATGTGAAATTATTCGTCGAATCACAGGAAAAACGATCAATATTTATAAACAAACATTTGTTCCAAAGAAATATCACCAGACGAATCGATCTATCCATAGATGCCTGTCTATTTGCCTTAAAACCCAATATTAATCCCCCCTCTTAATAATATAAAAACACATTAAAACACATTACATTTATTTTTTTGTTTTTGTTTTTTTTTTTGTTTTTAATTTTGAGATTATATATATATAATAATTAGATTTACATTCATTTCTGTATCATTTTACTTGTTTTATTTTAGAAATAAAGTAAGCATTTATTACTAATTCTTTTACTCATCTTCTTGTTTTTTTTTTTCTTGTTTTAGATTTGCATTTTAGTGCACTTTTGTTTACCATTTTGCTTCGATGAACATTATTAAATACGGGGTATGTGGGGCATACAATAATTTTATATAACACAAAAAACAAACAATATTTTTTAAACATACTTTTTTCTTTCCTTAATGAGACTTTTTTGTGTGTGTGTGTGTGGAAGAGGAGGAGTGCTTGGGGGACGACACAAAATAAGGCAGAATTAGTGTTCCAGTTGATGGTTTGATATAGAGATAATGTATAAATATTGCAACGTGACCACTTTTGATATCGAGAAGAAAGCTTGTAAGAAAAACACAAGGGAAATGCACAACAAGCGGAGATGAATGGTTATCAAATTGTAACATGCTACGATTTTATAGAATTTTGGTTTACTCTTCGTTCATCAATATTCATTCTCTTATGTTGTTTTTGCTCTGTATAAAAGTTCAGTAAAAAATGCAGCTTAACTAGGTTATCATCCTCTTCGCCTTCTTGCTTTGTTTTGTTTTGTTTTTTCTAATTAATTCCCTCCAATTTGTGGTTATCAAGGAGCATATCTCCTTTGTAAACGTCATGCGGTGCGCTTTCATTTATTTCCATTAATTGTTTTGCTTCTGCTTTGTGTTTGTTGCTTGTTCGGCTTTTATTTTACATTTAAATCAATTATTTAATTGTTTACTTTTGTTTTTTTGTATCACTTAGTTTTTACAATGGCGTTTTTTGTTTTGTTTATGTGGGTTTTGTTTGCTTCGCTTCTCTTTATCTCCTTCTCCTTCTGCTTTCACTTTCTCTTCTCCATAAAAATGAGCGCTATTTCCTTTGCTCGTTATCAGAAAAAACGCACAAATAAATTCTATGTTTGATAATATCAAGAACAAAAACTAACTGCATATTGTTATTATTTCTATATTTATATATTCTTTATATATATATGTATATCCTCGTATGTTCTTGCTTGCTTTCAACTTAAGTTTAACTTGTTAGCGAAATCATAATCATCGGAAAACAACATACTTGAGACGACATTCGAAATGAGTCTGGGATCATTTTTTTATGTAACGTCAATATACATACACCGAAAGGGATAAAGGGATAAATTGCTTTTCTGCTGTTTCTGTTCTCTGTTCTCTGTTCTTTTCTCAGATCTCACATAAAAACCTCGGCGAGTGAGCTTGCAATGTGTGTTCGTTCGTCTCTCTAAATATTAAGTAGATTATTTTATATATATATAGGCTCGTCGATTCCCTTCTGAGCTCTCTTAGCACATTTACTAATTGAAACGTTGTTTGTCGTGGTGAATTTCATAAGCACTCTTCTTCACTTAAATCAGCTAATTATCTCGTTTGCTTTTTAGATACTTTCTTTCTTTCTTTTTTTTTTGTTTTGCTTGTGTGTGTTGTAAAAATAAGAAGAAAATGTTTATGGATGTGCCTGCTGCCTGCCTGCTGCCTGCCTGCTGCCTGCTGGGTTGAGCAATAGGCTGCCAAGATCATCGATTACCAGTTGGCCATGCCCGGCTTGTTGAGCGTCATAAAGTAGATTTGACACGATGAAGCACCTTTGGCACTGCTGAAGAATACTTTGTCGTTGCGCTCGCAAAGGAATTTCAAGCGCTGCGCCTTCTTGTGCATAAACACACCATCCAAATGGCCGCTTTCAACGGAACGTATCTGGGGAAATCACACAAAAGAATATAATAATATATAATTTAATTATTTTAGATAACTCACCTCTATTGCTTTATTGCCCCAACCCATAATTTGTCCCGTGCCAATGTATGCCACCGAGGTGGGCATTTCGCCCCACTGAAAAGAAGGTTTAATTAATCAATTAACAATAAATTAAAGAAACAGTTAACTAATAACTTGCCTGCAGCACAATATTCTTGGAGACACGACCCACAGTGTTGACATAGACGCCTTCATTGTCGTAGCAGAGCAGCAGCTGCATGCCATTTGAGTTTGGAAGCGCCACAATACAGTGCGGAATGATTGCACCCTGAGTCTGCATAAACAAATTAATTATTTAATTACAATTTATAGTTAATAAATGACAAAACTTACATGCTTGGGAAGATAGATATCGTATACTTCAGCTGAATCTAAATCGACCGCATGGAAACCCTCAGCGGAGCCATAGATCACTTTCAGTCTCGATTGATCCTCAATTGTTAGATCGACCAAAAGCGGGCGATGTTCCAATTCACCAAAATTCTTTCAAATATAATATT
>VNJS01002616.1:0-19149 GCA_008042575.1 Drosophila watanabei | reverse complement strand
TGCCCTACATACTAAGTTTTTCGCACATATTTTTTTTTTGTCAAAATTGTGTCAACTTTGCGCGTCTCTATAAATTCCAAAAAAAATCGTTAAATTTTTTAGTTGTCACATTTAAAAAATAGAATCAATTTCCAATTAAATGGTATCATTCGTTTGGCTCATTTCAACAAGTCAAAAAGTGATTTTTGCAACGAGTTTCGGCAGAATGCCCCAGTGTGCGACGATGATGACGTCGTCGTCGCCACAGCAGCTGCCGTCTCGCTCGTGCACGCCATTTCGAATTTCGGTCAGGTTGGCGCAGGCAGCGCCCCTCGCCCCCTGAAAGGGGGAGGGAAAAACTGGGCGGGGCCCAGAAGAGTTGAATGGAGGACAATGTGTCGTGCGGCTGTTTCCGTATGCAAAGGATGTTGCGCCAGCCAACAAAGTTTCGCCTTTAGCCTGCGCCAAACTCTGACGGCCCAAGTGAAAGTGAAAATTTGTGCTGAGCCACCGGGAAAAGTGGGTGGATTGTGACCACCATTCCCCATCCCTAGCCTCCGGAGCAGACGCAGACCCGGATCCGGGTCCGGGTCCGGGCAGCGGGACCAGTGACCAAATGGCAAACAAATGCCAGACAGACGCGGACTTGAACTCATTTTTAGCTGCAATTGCATTTCGGGCAAACTCGGACGCCCGAGGACATAGGCCACCCTGGAAAGGCACTTGAAAAAATTTGTTTTCAAATAAATTAAATAGCTCTTTAAAATGACCTTCTTAATAATATATTTAAAACGTATTTGAATGTATAAATAACTAAATATTAAGCTTAGAAAATCAATTAATACCGAAAGATACAAGAGTTGTATATAAACTTTATGTTCTTAAGTTTGTTATTTCTATCTAAATATTTTATTCTAAATATTTTATTAAAAAATCTAATTAAATATCCTTAATTCTTACCTAAAATATTAATTTTTAAAATATTTTTGTTGTGCATTTTAAAGAGCTTAGAAAATCAATTAATACCGAAAGCTAATATAATTTTATAAAAACTTTATGTTTGCTCTTTCTTCCCATTATTTTATAACTAACTAATATTATAACTATTATTCTATTAAAAAGTCTAATTAAATATCCTAAATTTTTACCCAAAATATTTCTTATTAAAAATATTTTTTTAGTGCACTATAAAGAAAGGCTCAATTCCATGCCCCGCGCCGCACAAATTTGTTATGCAAATGGATCCAAGCGATTTAATTATCGCGCTAGACAACTGAAATATCGCCACATGAAACATAAACTGAAGCGCATTTAATTAGCGTTAATTGCTGCAATCTCTTCTCCATCGTCTGCGGCGACAACGACGACAACGACGACATCGACAAGGTTCTAGTGATTCTATCTGAATGTTTAGTGCTGTTCCCCGGTGCCCATCCCAGCGAGATTCTGGCCCGGCCAGCGACAAAATTGTTGCCCGCCGGCCAAAACTTGTTTGCCATAATTTACTTTGGCTTTTCTAGGCCTTCTCTGGACCACAACCAGCCTCCAGCCTCCAGCCTGCCTCCACCCTCGATCCCCCGTATTTCATTGACCGTCTTGTATTCCTTTGGCGAATTTCGATCAATTTCGTTTGCGTTTGGCCATTTGTTAATCAAATGGCCTACAACGTTGCAGGTTGCCAATGTTGCTGCTGCTGTCGCCGCTGATGTTGCTGCTGCTGCAAGTTGCTGCTGCAAGTTGCAGTGTTGTCGTCGTCATTTCGCTTTTCAAATTGCCTGACAAAAGCCTGCGGGACTTTGCTAGTAACAGTCTTGCAGTTGTCTAGAGCTCCTGGCACCAGGCAGGTTCCACTTACTCGGGGAGATTCCAGTGGCAGGAAGTTGGGCATTTAACAGAAATCACTAAGAACTTTCTTAGATTGAAGTAAGGATTTATTAAAACATATTCTTTTGAATGGTATTTAGTAAGAAATTTAATAACGAATTATTATTTGTAATTATTTAAATCCCGGCATCTTTCTGTCACCTTTTTTCTTAATCTTTAAACTCATTACACTGATTTCTTAACCTGATAAATAAATCACAAGCCGATTATCTCTTTGGAATTCATTGACAAATTCTGAACATGACATTGCCACAAAGCCGGCTATTTAAATATCAAAAAGGCTTCCTGTTTAAACCGCAGCAGCAACACCAACAGCAGCAGCAACAGCAAACAAATTGCAAGTCAGAGGCTCTGGAAGGCAGCACTGACTACATTCAACTGGCAACTGCCGACAACTGCCGAGTGGCCTGGCCTGGTCTGGCATGGCAGCGAAAAGCGCCTAAAAAAATCTGCATAAAAATCAAACGAAAAGGAATAATAATTTATTATAATTTTTGTGCCACGTTATACCCACTCTCCGAGCGAATGCAACAGTCTGCCACGAGAGAGAGAGAGTGTGTGCGAGTGTGTGTGTATGGGGGCATTATTATGTTACGTTGAACTTGAACTTGAACAATTAACTTTAAGTGAAATTTCGTACGCGAGCAGAAATTGTAAAGGGAACCGGGATATTGCGGCTTTGGGGACCAACAGATACACTGGGAATAAATATGGGTAGGAAATATGCAAGGAAGTTTTAGGGATTTAAAAGTGTTTTGAAAGTTGAAATGATATGAAAACTTATAAGCAAAATATTTGCATATTTACTATGTTTTCTGGGGTGTATTTTTAAACACTCTTTGAAGGATTATTTAAAACTAAAGACTTTTTTTGTAACTTAAAATTTGTAAACTTTAAAAAAAAATATTTATTACAACAGTAAAGTTAATTCTTTGAGTCTTCTTAAATGTTTTATTTTAAATATATGTAAAGCAGTATAAAAATTATAAGGCTTGTCTCAAAATCGCATGTATTCTGACCCAACAGTGGCTCAAAATATTAAATTCTAAATAAAAACAATTTACAAATATTTCTTTGCATCCCTTTTGACCAAATTTTAAATATTTTTAAACAGTTTAAATATTTCTATTTAAATATTTCTTCTGGTAATAAAAGAAAACAATATTTAATAAAGGAGAACAACTTTTCAAGTAAGTTTTAGATCTTATAATGATAGTAGACCCAGAGTAACATTAATAAATTTAATTTCATGAGTTCTTTTAAGCTCAAGGACGTCTCGATGTCTGCCTGCAATTAATGTCAAGTATTTTCCCAAGTGTATTGCCCATAGACTGGCCCGAGATGCCGGCGACTGCGCTTTACAAACGCGTACGTAATACGCATAATTGAATTAATTTGTATAAATGAATAGTTTAAGTGGCCAGTTGGCGCTGCCGTCGCTCTGTGCGAGCGAGACACCACCACCAAGTGGCAAGTTGCGAAAAGCCCGAGTGTGCATTTAAATTTTTCCACATTTTCCACTCTCTTCTGTTTCTGAGCAGCTAAAAATTTGAATTTCAATTCCATTTTCCCGCCTTTTCAGCGACGTCGTGCATCAAAAATTAAATTATGCTGAGCGGCAGCGGGAGCGGGAGCCGAGCGGCTCTTTCTGCTGACCCAGACAGCGAGCAGACACGAAATTAATAATTCGCCCCGTACTACATGGCGTATAATTAACGTGCATGTGCCTTTCGGTTATATTATGCTAGTGACGTCACACGACCAAGACCAAGACCACCATCTGAATATGCAAAATATGTGAATATGTGAATTTGAGACTAAGTGTGTGTTGTGTGTCTGGGAGTGAGCAGCCGCCCGGCATCACTTGAAAATCATTTAAAATTCTAATTTCAAGACAAATTAAAAACAAAGCTTAAGCTGCAAGCGCTGATTAAATGGCGCTTAAAATCTTTTTTTACTTTGGTCAATTTCAATGTCGTGGGTGCTGTGTGTGACTTGCTCTTTTTGTTTTATATTTTGTTGCTTTTTTTTATAATTATTCGTGTTATTGTTATGGCAGTTCGTTGACCTGGCAATTGAGTCTGACAAATGATTATTTTTTGAGGCGAGCCGAGTCAAGTTGACGGAGAGTCAGAGGTTAAAATAATTTGAATACACGATCTTGGCGATTGCGCTAGGTTGTTGACTAAAATCAATTACCGTTAAAAATTATACAAAAAATAGTTCGAGTAAAGGATATGAGAAAAATTTCGCAGTGTCTTATACTTTTAATAGTAATAGCAGAAAAGTTTATTAATTTTTTCTTTATACTGTATTTGCAATTAAAGAACTACAAGTCATTGCATTAAACACTGAATTATTTATTTTTTTTTTTAATATGAAATATTTAACTTAGGTAGTTGTAAAGTCTATATTCTCAAAGACAAAGATCTTTGAATATATTAAAGAGATATTTAAGACGTACTTTAATTATTTTTAAATACACTAAAACATCGATTTCTCAATGGAATAAATATTAAATACAGACATATTTATAGACGTACTACAAATTACTATTACTACAATATAAATGGGTTTAAAAAAGGTTGAATTACAAGCACTTAGAGACCTTTAAACAAAGGTCTTTGGTCTTTAAATTTTAGATTTTTTTTTTTTTAAATTAAAAGACACCCCTTTTTAAGAAAAATACCTAATATATATCCCCCCTCGAAAGTCAGTAAATTTCCGTCCACCCATTCAGCATTTCGCTTTCCTCTTCTTGATTAAAATCGCTAAGGCAAGAACTAAATTTATGTGTATTTTCTCGCGTTCAACCGTTCCATTCAATTTCCTTTCAATTTCTTTGGTTGGAGCAAACGCTAAAAAAGAATTTATTACTGAAAATATTTTGACAGGGCGCTAAGCTTAAAAAGCAGCCAAAGCAGCGGCGGCCAACTAATCAAGTGTGCGAGAGTCCTGGGCAGCAGCCGTTCATCAAATCCATCGGCCACACGTCGCCGCAGGACTACTCTAGCGCTAAGCTAATCAAATAAAAAAGATGCCCCAACCCAACAAAAAAAGGCGAATCCTGGCTAGCAGGAGCAAGGAATCTCCCGCCTGGCAGACACAATGCGGCAATTTAATGCTGCATCATGTGCCTGGAGGGCAATCCTCTCTCCATGTCTCTCCTCTCGCCTCATCCTAATCCCAAGCCCACCTCGAAAAGGGTCCAGGCGGCATTAGTGGGAAGCGCTCGCTGCAAATAAAAACACACGTGGCCGCAATTGTGGCGCGTAACACGTGCAACAGTAGCAGCAACATCAGCGGCAATTTCAGGAGCCGCTGCCTTTAAATGCCACTCGGCGCAAAGTTGCAAGTCAAAAGCGCACTTGAAAGGCGCGAGTCAACTTTAAAGTATTTGCGACCCATATAGCACACTTCTGTGCACACACACAGTGGATACTGACTATAGAGAACTTGGTTTAATATTGAATGAGATACGAAAATAGGAGGTAATTAAAACTATAGAAAACATGGTTAAATATGGAATAAAATACCAGAATAAGAGGTATTTTAAATTGAGTTTTTAATGACTAAAAGACTTTTATTAGTTGTATAAAAATTATTTATTTTTTAAATGTAGTATTTCATAGTACATATTTTGAACATGAATCATATATTGCTGAGAAAATTTTGCATATTCGGATTGACCTCTCTCTGCGCTTCTCAACATTTTTATTTAGGGCCTTTCTCTGCGCTTCTCATAGTTTTCACTTAAGGTCTCTCTATGTGCTTCTCATAGTTTTTACTTAAGGCCTCTCTATGCGCTTCTCATAATATTTACTTATAGCTCCTCTCTGTGTTTCTTATAATATTTTCTCAGTTTCTTTCGGAGTGTTTATTTTAGACATAAACAAATAAATCTAAAGTAAAAATAGCTGATGAATCCCTTTAAACAGATTTCAAATCTGACGTTTTAAAGAGACTAAAACTTAGTATTTAATATTTAATTTTGATACTTTATATTATTGTATAACGTATACAAATTTTTACAACTGCTATATAGTTTAGTTACCACTGTAGGCAATATAAATTACCAAAAAAAAAAAAACGATGCGACGCGACGGTGGTGGAGGTGGAGGACTTTCCTCATCACTCGTCCAATAAGGGGTGTCGCGTAAATTGAATGAATGAATTGCCCGAAACGAGAAAGAACCCCGAAGCCCATTGGAGTTACCATTGCTTCGGGTCGTTCTTCTTTTTTTTATTTTCGAGGGTGCGGACGAAGACGAAGGCGGCGGCACGACTGTGGTCGTTTATTTACACAAAAGCTTAAGCTAAACCTTAAAAAAATAACTGTTACTGTTATTCTTAAAAAAAGAAGAAGAAGGAAGAGGAACGATTCGTATCCTTGCGGGGTTGTGAGGGTGCTAGGCGGGACTTTGGGGGACGTTCTCTCTAGACCGAACTTAAGTCAAGTTCTGGCAGTAAATTGCGTCACGTTTCGGCACGCTCTAGTGTGTGTGTTTGGGTGTGTGTGGTTGTGCGTGTGTAGTGGCGTATTCGCGTACGTGTGCGTTTTGCACGCATTGATTTATCATGATCAACTGAGAGCGCAGAGGCAACCCCTTGGCCATTCCACCTCTCACGGGATAAGACCCGGCCATAAAACTTAAACTTTAAACTGCTTTTCCCAATCTCAAGATCCAATCCCCCTTTTTTTACCTCTCCACCACCTCCACGTAACTCCCACTCTGCCTCTCGTTTGCCTAAATTCGAAAAAAAGGAAATCAATACAACTGCAGTGCCCTGAATGGGGTTCACCTCCTCATCCTCGTCCACGACGACGCCTGCTCATCAGCTAAAGCAATAGCCCGCGGTCAAAATTGACTTACCCAATGCTCCTGCACTTGAAGAAATAACTAGATGAAATACCTCCATTTTTGGCATTAATTTGAACATTTGGGAAAATTTTCTTAATAATTTGACATTTTAAATCTCAAATTTTTAAGACTTACCTTACTTTCTTTTCAGGATTATAACCTTTATAAGATTTCCTTTTCTTTTTTGTTGAATTAATTTCTACACATATTTCCCTGATAGTTCCCTTAATTCTAAGTGCCTCTCCAGCTTCCTTCTCGTTACTGTTCGCCTTGGGGCAGCGACTTCTCTCTGTGCAAACTCCACATGGCAGCGTATCCCGGGATGCTGTCTGGACCACGCTTCACTTGCTCCATTCTGGTGGGCCTACCTACATCTCCTCTTCGGGGCACTTTGGACTGCTTGCTTTTGACTGTGACTCTGGTGGCAGCTACGTGATCTTATTTTGCGCTACGTTTTCCCTTTTGCGTTGTGGCATTTCATGCCCAATTTTTCTCGTTTTCTCCTTCGATATCCATTCATTCATTTGCTGGCTTTCCTCTCTTTTTTTTCTTTGTTGTTCTTGTTGTCTGGCCGTATTTATCCTTACGCCTGTCGTGAATTAAAAGGATTTCAAGTCGTTATACGCGTTCTGCCCCAAAAAAGATAGTAGAATGTTTTTTCAACTTGCGGTTTACCCTTTGCGACACCCTCATCAAAGCGATTCCAGTTAAGGGATGAGTAAGTGAATGTCTCTGTGTGTTGTTTCTGTGGGTTATTACTTTTCAATATTGTCCTTGCGGATTAGAGTGACATGTGCCCAGGGGTCGAGACATGGGGGGGCTTCTTAGCCATTCCACCGATCCATCGCTGATAACTGGCAGCTAGACGAGGCGGAAGTTTTTGTTTTGGAAAGGAGTTTTAAAGTTTTTACTTCCTTATAGTAGAAAAATAAAGGTGAACTTCTTTTGTGACTATTATAAATTCTCTGCGCTTCTTCTGATATTTTTTTAAAGCCTTTCTCTGCGCTTCTCAATGTTTTAACGTAAAGCCCTTCTCTGCGCTTCTCATAATATTTACTTAAAGTCTTAGACTTGACATCAAACAATCTTAAATAAGATTCTCTGGCGTCTTAAAACCTACTCAATATATAATCTCACACTACACTTATGGATTTCCGATTCAAGCCCTTCTCTGCGCTTCTCACACTTGCCACTTGATGGCCACTTTAAGGGGCACCGGAACCCTTTCCCGCTCATTTGCAAGTGTGAATATGAATAAATTCGTAAATAAATTGCAGCTTTAAGTCCCTTTCTTCCAAGGCCAGGCTCAATCAGGCCCCGGCAGTTGGAACTTGTACACAGAAGGCGGCAAATATTATCCTTTCAAGTTGATTTGATCACGTACGCAAAAGGGAATTCCGGGACGCACAGCCGTACAAAATATGAGCTTGCCGGGGACCTTAGGCTTGCGAGGAGAAGGCTTTCAGGCAAATCAAAAACAGCAACAAAGGACTTGCTGCTCGCGGGTTTTTGTCGAGCTGCCGCCTAAAGGGACGCACTGCCACTTAAACATTAATAGAGAAGTGGCTTGGCAATGGGGATGCTTGGCGCACGATATGCGTAATAAATGTCGAGAGCACAAACTGCTCGCCAAATCCTAAAATATTAAAGCCAAGGCGAAAAAGCGCAATAAGCGAAATTAAAACAATTGTGTGCTAGTCTCCAGCCCAAACTTGAGCCGCTCGCATTTAACTGCCAAAAGAAATATGGCATTCCAAGGAAAGGTCTCTCCCAAACCAAATGAGCCTTAGCCTTAGCCTCGTTTTGGGCAATTTATGCCTCGTCGAAGACATTCCCACTAAGTCCGAAACAAAGCGAAATGCGACGACGGCCAATTCATTTGCCCAAAGCCGCGTTCGACTTCATTTAACCCGGCCTTCAACCCTTTTTCCGGTGGCGCCCCTTCACCTCAAATGTCTTCATTACAAAACGAAACGAAACGAAAGGAAAGGAAAGTCCTGCTGCCATTGGTCACGCAACTGTAGCCTGGCCTGAAATTAACAGGACTCTGCCATAAAAATCGCGTTTATTGATGCTGCCAAATGGTCGCGAAATGAGAGAAGAGAGAGTCCTCTTCGTCTGTCTCCTTTGAAAGTGAAAATCCCGGTTAGACTTAGCGACATCTAAGATTTTTTAATGGCAAATGAAAGCCCCTTGCTTAAGAAGGAGTTAAAGGCTTGTTTTCCCACAATGAATGAAGTCTACGGTCTGAATGCGAGTGCTGGCAAATAATTTGTGAGATGTACTTGAAGAAAATGTGGAAATCGTAGGTATTTTCTGTGCTGAAATATACAAAATTTATGCTAAATTTAAATTTGATATTAAATTTATTTATTTTAGAAAGCTTTAAAATAGGGATGAAGAGAGAATATACAAAAAAGCCCATTATAAAACCCAAGTTCTTTGTCAGAGGATAATAATTTCGTTGAATATTTCATAGAAAAAATTAATTATTAATTATTTTAAAAAGACAATTAAAAATTAAACATACAAGTAAAAGATATAAAATTTTTTAAAAGGAACTTACAACTCCCAAGTTTTGCTTTAGAATATAAAAATTCCCCCAAGTTATTATGCTTTTATTTCCCTCAGTGCACTTTCTTCTTCTAGCCACCTTACATTCCATGGATAATGGGTATAGAAATTCTACAACTTTTAATTACAAATGCGCACGTGTTCCATCATGTTGGCTAACCAGACTGCCAGCTAGCTGGATTTAATTCTTTCAACTATCTCTCGCGAACAATCTGGCGGCTTTGCAGCTGCATCTGACAAGAAACTGTCAAAAAATAACCCGCTTCGAAGTCGCCATCATTTATCTATCATCGAATCTATCGCATAATTAGAATCACTTTGGATCATTGAAAATTGGCATTGACAGGTAAATGACAAACGCTTTTTGATTGCTCGATTAAATCGCGGCAATTGTTAATTGCAATTTGTGGTTACCGGAGTGAAATGTGTGTGTGTGTGCCTTTTGTGAGTGGAAAACATTCTCTTTCTAAACTTTAAACCAAGTGAAGAGATGGGGGACTTCAGTCAGTCAGGTGCCGCCACCTTGCTTTTATTGATTTCTGCGGCTGGCTTTTATGAGTTTCGTTCGGTTTACGTTTCCTAACCAACCCGACCCGCTACCCCCCTCAAGGCTTATGCAATTAAGCGCACATGTGTGTGTTTGTGTGTGTGTTTTGAAGGAGATGTTGGGGGAGGGGAGGGATAAGGAAGCGAAGGAGGAGAAGGGGCGGCACCTGTGTGTGCTTCTTCAGGGGGCCATGTAAAATTTTACAACTTTCGTGGCGCGTAGCAAGTTTGACGCCTCATTGACTCGTGTGGAGGATTCGCGTTTACCTGGGTCCTGGTTCCTTATGTTTCCCTCTTTGAAATGCTGGGTAAACAAGGGGTGTGTCTTGTATAAATATAAGAAAGTTTTAGTTTAACTTAATTCATAAATTAAAAAAACAGAATATACCAAAATAGTTCTTATAATTCCTTAGTGATTATTTATAATTAAGTTAATTAATCATTTTCTTCTTATTTTTATAAGCAAATTTAGCTATTTTTGAAAGCTAATAAACAAAATGTCAAAGGAGATTTAAGAAATACATAAAATCTTTTAAAATTCCCAAGTACTTTTTCAGAGACAAATTTTTGTAGACAATTTTTTAAAAAGGACATCCAAAAGTTCAGGCTAAGGTAGGCAATGAGTTCTTACATTTGTATAAATATAAATAAATTTTAATTTATTCTTATTTTTATAAGCAAATCAAATGAAAGCAAATAAAGACTTAAAAGGAGATTCAAGAATTACATATTTTTTTTTTTAATTCCCAAGTACTTTTTCAGAGACTAATTTTTGTAGACATTTTATGAAAAGGACATTCAAAAGTTTAGACTTCGGTAGGTAATGAATTTTAACTCTTTTAAAGCACGTTTTCTATTCATCTCTTCTGTCACATACCAAGTACTAGGTATCCTCAAGTCGTTATCCTTGCTCTTATCCTTTCATCTTGTGTGTGGTTCTTTTTTTTTGTGGTTTTGTTTTGGCGTGTCACATGCATTTGGGTCGACTTGAGCGTTACTTTATGTGTGCTGCCGCTGTTGCTGCTGCTGTTGCTGTGCTGCTGCTGCTGTTGTNTTGCTGTGCTGCTGCTGCTGCTGCTGTTGTTGCTTCAGCTTTTTGTTTTTGTTTGTGCTTTGGAAAATGACGCCCTATATGTGCACATTGTACACGCTTTTCTCTGGTTTTGTCGACTCGACATTGTTGTTCTTGTTTTTGTTGTTTGGCGGTCTTATTTTTGGCAATTAAATGCATGCGGCGATGGCGAGGACGACGATGATGGCTCGTGCCTGGTCGGATGTTACGTTGCATGCCGCATACTAAGTGTCATTATTAGTCCGCGTGCCTCCGTCGCTCCATATATATTTTTTCCTCACTCTCTGACTCACTCCCACTCAGCAGCAAGGACTCAAAACTCAGGAGGACCTGTCATTATTGAGAGAAAGAGAGACATCCGTGGCCACAACCCACACACACACAAATGTCGCAATTACGTCGGTCAAAAGAATGAAGGACTGAACGGAAGAAGAAAATTTGCCTACAGGATAATCCAATTTAAAGTGTTTAAATTAAATTTTTAAACAGCACAACGACGTGGCATTGTGGTGGTTGCTCTCCTGCCTTTTTTGGAAAATTTTGAATTATGTTTTAATAAATATGGTGGTGGTTCTCGCTCGCTCGCTTGTTGTACCTACGCGCCACTAAACCATGAAATGCAATCAAATTTGCGGTCGTCAAATATTGTGGCAAATATTGCGTATACCACCCCACACCCCACACCCACCCAGGACACTTTAAAGAAGGACCAAGCGGGGGTGTCACTGCCTGTCAGTGGGCATCAGTTTGCCAGCTCGAGCTGACAGCTCCCAGAGCTCGAGGACGACGAGGACGAATCCAGAAAACAACTGGCTAAAACTCGCCCTGTTACAACTCAATTTTGAGTTTTCGGGATTTTTTTTAACAAGTGGGAGGTATTTCGAGAGGCATTTTGGATGGATAGGTATATGTATTTTTTATATTTAAAAAATACTTTTTAGAATTGAAAACTAAGTCAATTTTTATACTAATTTTGTTTAGAAACAAATTGAATTGAATTTTTCTAAATTTATAAAAAATATGTTTGACAAAAAATGACGAATTTTTTAAAACCAATTCTATTTAATATAATTTCACAAGCTTTCAAAATAAATGTATTTTTTCATAAATGTACGAACAAAATTTTATTTAAAGGATATACAATTAAAATCCCGTTTCCTACATCCTTTAAAGGATATCAAATAGCTGAAACATTTGTAAGCTCCCTTTGACTTGTTGAAAGTTGCCCTGAAGAAGATATTTGGCCGGGATAGGCCGCAGGACCAAAAACCAAAGCCACACCACAGCCTGTCGACTAACGACTGACGACTGCGCCTGTCGACGCTGGCGATGTCGATGGCGATGGCGTCGCGAGTTAATGAAAAGGATACACATGTCAACTCCAATTTCTGTTTTAGCTTTGGCTTTGTTCGATTCGAAGCGCTGAGGTGTTTGCCTGGCCACAAGGGTTGCTCAAATTAGTTGCTTCCTGCAGCCCCCGAGGGTTGACTCTGCAGCCAGCCTCCTTTTCGCTGGATTTTATATTTTCCACGTAGGTGTGGCCCAGTGCAATCTGTTACATTTTTGATTCAGAATTTCGAATTTGGAGGACGGAGGAAGCTCGTTTTCGTTATTATTGTTGTTGGACCGTCACAAATATTTGCACTTGTGCCCAGAGTGAGACGCCGAGACGCTAATTCACCCACAATTTGTCCGCAATTGTTGGGCTGCCTTGTTTGGCCAGAATATTTGCGCCTGCCCTGTGTGTTTGGCCAGCAGTTTAATGCACAATCAATGTTTGATCAGAGGAAGCTTTCGTTTAATTAGCCAACTGTTTTGATTGAGTGAGTGGGCGGGGTAAGATTACGGCGGGGCAACCCATCATCAGATGGATTCCCAGGGTCAACTTGTTGGCCGGCAAATGCATTCCGCAAAACGGGAAAACTCGCTAGAGAAACTATCTAACTATCCAGCGTCAAATCAATAAATTATGTCATCAAGAAATTGCGATGCAGAGCTAAAGTAGATGTGCTAATAAAAAAGCTTTCAGTTAGCGAGAATCGCTTTATTTAAATTGATATTGCCAATATGACATTTTGAAGTATCATATCTCAGATTGGCACTTTACTCGTATCATAAGAGTGACATGTGACACTGAAAAAATACCAAGAGAAGGTTTCTCGTAATGTTCCTTAAAAGGTCTGTAAATACAACAACTTTTGAGAAGCGCAGAGAAATGCCTTTAGAGGCACAGCTCTTAAGAAGCGCAATAAGAGGCTTTAAGGGGTTTTGACTGTAGTTCATTTGAAAACTTTGGAATGATAAGGAATCATTACCGAACTATTTCTAAATTATTAAAAAAGAAATTAAATAATTAACTTAGGTAACAGTTTTGAGAAGCGCAGAGAAAGGCTGTAGAAACTCCCGTAGTATTTGCGTTAAGAAACCCCCTCTTGAAATAAGCTGGAATCACCCAATTATTATTAATTAATGTAAATCCAAACACCATTATGACATCTCAGAGTATCATATCCCCCGATTAGCACCTGACTCTCACACGTAAAAAACCCTTGAGAAGCGCATAGAAGAGCAGCAGCTCGGATCTGTGTCTGTAAAGCCGCTCATTTAAATTTCCATTGAATTTAGAACTCGTTTTCACACAGATCACAAGCTCGAGCACAATAAAAAGCCATAACATGCAATGATGATTTATTGTGTGATTAAAACAGGAAGATATTTCTGTGTTGCGGTGTTTTTCGCAGCGTGACTTGCGACCATGTTCTGTAGATCCCTCTGTAAACCTGTACCTGTAGCTGTTAATTGTTTGCCGGCCTTTTATTTATACATTATATTGCACAAAATACTGCGCTTTCTATTCTAAATTATAGAATTGCATTTATAAGTATTATTAATTAGCTATAAATAACATGCCAGCGGGGCTTGTAACTGGTTTCGTATCGCCTTTTTTATTTTTTTTAGCTTTTGTTTTGTTTTGTTTTGTTTGTGGCTGAGAGCCCGGGCGATTACAAGCCGCAGATATAGTTAAATAATATATAACGTGCTATAAATCAATTGGTGCAGCGGTAGTTGGGGCGGTGGCATTGATAAGTTTTATCGCACGGGCGCGTTCGGTAATTAAGACCGAAAGGAGAGTGCGGAGAACTCTCCCCTCACCGCACCCGAACTAGCATTAATCTAGTCGGAATCCTAGTGCCATTCCGTATCCTAATCAGTGGGTTATGCCCATGCGTATCCGTATCTCAAGCTCATTAGGCACAGCCTGTGCTCGCACTCGCACTCGGACTCGGACTTGGACTCGGACACCGACTTGACCGCCAACGCAGAGTTCAAAATAATTAATGACCTTTTGCCTTGGCCAAAACTTAATGAAAGACGTAATTTTTCCTTGGCCCAAAAGGAGGGGAGGAGGCTCAATTATATTATGAATGCAGTGTTTGTGAGGGGGTGTAAGGGGGTGTGAGCCTTGATTTATTTATGGGTCAGTCCAGGCCAAAAGGCAGCTGGCTGATTAGCCGGAGATTTGACCTCTAGTGATTGAGTGGCACAGACTCTCTCTCTCAGTTGGGGCAAATGTCTTGTCTAATTCACACAGCTGGAAAAGCCAAAGAGCCACAAGTGGTTTGGGGAACGGAAAAGCACTCGAGTTTTGGTTAGACAGGGAAATTACCTCAAGAACTAGTCATTATAAGGAAAGCTTTCTTACCTTTTATTGGACATACTCTTATGTTTATAAAAAGATATACTGTAGTAAGTTAACTCAATTTCCCTTATTAACATTTAATATTTATTTGAACAAGCAAAAAAGTTCGTCCTTTTGTAATATAATTTCCCCAAATTGTACTACTAATTTTCCCCCAAAAAACCCAAATTGTACTACTAATTTCCCCCAAAAAAGCCCTTCTTCATTTTGTAATATAACTTCCCCAAAATTGTTTTATTAATTTCCCCCAAAAAAACCCACAAACTTTCTCAGCCAAACGCCATTTGTGGTCCTTGACTTTGGATATTGCCGCGTTTAGTGGAAAACCAGCTCAAACCGAATCGTGGAATGCTTAACGATATAAATCGCGTAATTGTTGCAGCTGAGCAACAACATTTATAAACAATAAAAGCAACAACAACAACAGCAACAATGTCACGTTCAAAGTCAAATGTTGAGCTTGGATAAAATTTGCAAAGGAAGCGTGTAAAAACGTTTAAAATATTTTCTCATTAGACAACTATCAGCGCGGCGCGGTCTCTGATTTTTATTTTTTGTATTTTCCTCTGTTCTTTTTTTTACTCACTTTTTTTTTGCACAAGTTTATAATATGAAATGTCAAACGGCAACAACAATTTGACCTTCATTTCTCGCAGCAACAACAACTGCGATTGCAACTGCATTCGCAGTAGCAACAAAAACAACAACATGGAAGAGTATCAACCCACGGCTGGTGCTGCTGCTGCTTTGGATGTTTTATCTCCAATGGCCGCTGTCTCAGTCTCAGACACCAGATCTGTGGATCCCAGGGGCGGCGAAGGAACTGATTTACGAGGGGGGAGAGGACAAGGCTTTGACAGCAACATTGAATCGCTGCTGTTTGCTGCAGTTTTACACTAGGAAATACTTGGGCATAGGAATTAGAGTATAGAAATTGATCGAAGAATAATAAGAATTAGGTTAGAGAATATTTTATAAAATTAATAATGTAAAGTAATCAGGTTTTGTGTTTGATCTTTCCTCTTTTGTGACAAAATGGCTATAATTCCCAAGTGTTTATAGAGGAAAAGGTTCCAGGCGTTCTGTTCTATTAAAGAGGAAAAATAGAAAATTGTACTTGCTTAGTGCCTTTGTAGACTTCCCAGTTTTCTTGAATATTCAGGATATATTTCGATAATTTGTATTAATTATTTTTCCAAGTGTTTCTATGGCTGTGGCTGCAATCTTAGCCGGCTGTCTGCTTACGTAAGTCAGCTGGCAGCAGGGCGCTCGTCGTGGCGACTTCTACGCCTGTTGAGCAACATTCATACACACACGCCACACACACACATACGAAGGCACTGCCAACTATCGACAGTTATCGCCATAAATTTGGACACTCATCGTATTGGCAAATGCAAAAAAGTGTCGTCAGCTTTTGGACGTCAGCGAAATGGACAAATTGTCTGTCTATTGAAATAATAGCGGAAAGCAGCATGGCCCCTCATGGGCCTTAGTTAGAGATGGTTAAGTGTGGCGTGAGTCACGATTAGTATTCGATGAATTAGTGAGGGAAAACACAAGAACAAATTTTTATTAAAAATATATAAAATATATTTAAATAAATAGTATTTTGGATTCTTCAAATATAATACTTAAATGTTTTAATTTAATTTAATTTATTAAATTAATATATGAAAAAATGGAGCCCGCTTTGAACCCTCTCTAGTTCCTCTCTCACTCTCTTGGATTTCATTTCATTGTTGCCATTTTTTCGGCTAAATTTTTTTTTGTTTTTGGCAAATCCTTTCAATGTTTGCGCTGTCACGCAGCAAATGTATTCAGGACCCTCCGCCCAAGGCCCACCCCTCACTCAGTTCCCACACCCCTGTTGGAGTGGCCGAAACTTAAGCTAAGTAAATATTTTTAAGGCATATTAAAAATAAATCACCAAATATTTGAAGGCAGCCAGCGGAGAGACTCCCTTTGATTTGCCAAAACCATCAAATATACCCCACAGACCCATCGTCAGTCGCCGCGTGCTCTAAGCAAACAAAGGCAGAGAAGCGGAACTTTTGACGTTGGAAAATTAGAAAACAGTGCAACAATTATTTCCATTCCAAACTTGAAAACACGAAGAGGCAAAAACTAGAAGAATGGCAGCAGGAGGCGGGGGCCCCAATCAGGCAAAGTTAAGGGGAATAGAGCTGGGGGGAGGGAAGTATGCCCGCGAGCCTCAATTTTGAGGCAGCCCCTTGTCACTGGAGTCCTGGATTCTGTCCTTAGCTCTTAGACCCCATCCTTTGCCTCCGCCTCCATCAACAACTAACGCAATCATCGACTGAAAGCAACCAACCACCAACCGAAACGACAGGCGACAAATGCCTCATCAAGTCTCGCTCTTTCGCTCCTCTCGCCGCCAGAGACGACTGGCGACGCCATTGCTTCAGCCAGTCCCACTCCTCCTCTATATATAGCTATATAGCTATAGCACGGGCGCGGCAGACCCATCCTTATCCTTCACATCTCCACATCAACATCATAAAACCCAAAAGTGTCAATCCAATTACCTGTTCGAGCGCTGGAATCTTTTGCGACATGTTTCATAACTGTGGCAGCATCAGAGCTTCAACGCAGAAAGGACTTTCATTTTTCGGGCGAGCCAGTCAGGGATGGGCAAAGGATGCTCAGGATGCTTAGGAACTCGGGAATGATTCAGATAACTTAGTTTAGGTTAAAGTTACGCCGATGTACAGGGGTGTTTAGAACATCAAATAACTAGACTTGGGTTCGAAATGCGTTTGTTTTTTAGGTTTGTAGCTGCTAATGCATAAGATATTGTTACTTAACTTCTTAAGAGTTAACTTTACTTAAATATACATTTTTTATCATTTGTATTGAGCTTAAAGTGTTCTGATATTACTTTTCCAACTTAATTCAAGGTTAAAAGTCTAGACTTGAACTTGAGTAATCGCTTTAGTTGGCAGCCACTCCCAATTCTTAGATTCCAAGACTGGCAAACCCAGTGATCACTCCCAGATTAGATTAATAATAAAAATAATTTTAAACCTAACCTTAAACCTTACAAAAAAAAAAAACCAACAGAAAATGTGTTATTTTTGACATACTTTTATAGACAATGTTTAAATGCTAATTTATTTTCAGTAATCAAAAATTAATTGGTTTTGAATTAATCCCTCCACAGAATTAATTTTAAGGCAATCTTCCATTCTTCATATATCCATCCGTTTATCAATAAACTATATCCTGTTCAGGCCTATCCTGTTTTGGTATCCCTGGCAAAAAGTCCTCCCAAAACTCATTCCAAATCCCACTACCATTGTGAGTGAGAGAACCCAAAGCACGCTTCGTTGGCCAAGTTGGATGTGGGGGGGAAATATGGGGATACTGTTGCCAATGGCGTTTATCAATTTGCCGGTTCCAGACTTCCGCTGAGCGAGGGAGATGGATGGATGGATGGATGGCTGGACACTACACAGGCTCTGGATGCAGAGTCGCCAGCCCACCCATAAAGACGAAAAAGAAGCGAAATACCGAACTGAACCATTTCCATTTCCATTGAGAGTCGCCGTTGGTCCACTCATTAACACGTGTTTACGTAGCCAGTCCTTTTGGATCTTCGATCTTCGATCTTCGATCTTGAGGCGACGCCAATAACAAACGATAACTGCGCGATCATGGCGCAAGGAATGATTTGTCCAGGTTCATTCACCAACGATTCAAGTATTATTATTTTCATTGTTAATATTTGTTACACGCCTTTTGTTCGAAACACTAAGAAAAAAGTATGTTAAAAGAGCGGGAAAATTAGTCTTTAAAAAGAAAATTAGACTAAAAATAAAATTTTTAATGGATTTTTAATACAGCGTCAGTAAAAGTTTTATATTATATTAAAATGCACGTTCCTCTAGAAATCAGACCAAATCCGTCATAAAAAATAGCAAACAAAGAAAATGTCGATAATATTGATATTTTAAAGTGTTGTAAATTTCGATACATCAAACTACAATTATAACACATATATTTTTTGGTTTATAATTCTCAAGTGCGATGGATTTTTTAGTAATCTTTGTAAACCCTTTGAGCTCTTTCTTTTTCTGGGTGCATTTCTGCATCCCGAGCCCCTTCGTTGATTGCCGATGATGAGGATGATGATGACTCAATGTACTGGCTCCCGATCTCGATGGCCAGAGTGCTTATTTAGTGACTGGACGGGATCCGCGCGACTCGAAACTCCCAACTCGAAACTCGAAAACTCGAGACATGAGACACTTCTGGCTGCCGTTTTGGTTGTTTGGGCTGTTTGCCCAGCCACTACACAAAGCCGAAACCTGGCCAAGAGAGAGAGTGAGAAAGAGGAGACCTGGAGCCAGGAACTCGAATTGGAGGAGGAGAGGATGGACCCTCAAGTGGCGCAGACAATTCCCGGCTCCACCGCTGAGCTCAAGTGCAGCAAGATGACCAAGTTAATTTCGACGACGAGACGAAGATGACTTCTCCTCGCGTTCTAACCGGGCTTATCAATGGGCTCC